>JAUMHA010398415.1:0-11391 GCA_032359765.1 Saxidomus gigantea | reverse complement strand
AATGGCATTGAGCCGAGGTACATTTAAGTATTTATATAAATATCGTTCATGAGAATCAATGGAGGCGGTTCAATATGCAGTCTATCTCCAGATCATCAGCTACATCATTTATCAAAACGATGAAGCGATCACGTAATCAAAATAAGTCGTATACACATTTTATTCACCTCACTTCCATTCCTAACATTTAATTGGTGCAAAAAAGTAGGTCAAAACACAGCTTATACAGCTTACGACGAAAACTAGAGGAGTAAGAATGCCAAACAAAAAAGAAAAGGCATGCAAGTTTCCAGTGTTAGATATACCTGGCCTTCCAACTTCAGCTACGTTTGAGTAATTGTTTTCTTCACCGGAAACATCGAAACTTGTTTCATCTTTCTTTGCAGCTCTGCAAGATCGAAGCTTCATACGTCTGCAAGATTGAAAAAAAAATACGATCTATACATAGAGTAAATAAAAAAGGTGTCGTCAACCCAAAAAATGTGTTATATAGTTTGTTGACGTCAATTTA
This sequence comes from Saxidomus gigantea, assembly GCA_032359765.1. Lineage (NCBI taxonomy): Eukaryota > Metazoa > Mollusca > Bivalvia > Venerida > Veneridae > Saxidomus > Saxidomus gigantea. Next base: position 10,880 of record JAUMHA010398415.1, on the reverse strand, counting down.
TTATTTCTTCTTTTATTTAACGTTGCACGTTCATTTTGGTGAAAAGCGAAACAAATAAGTTGTATTTGCAATTCTGAACCATGGAAGAAATAAAAAGAGATAAAAAAAACAATCTCAGTCTTTCTTTAATCGTTAGTTTATTCTTACGTAGATATTTGAAATACCTTTTCCTCATGAAAAAGAACCCAACCAGTACTCCAGAAATAAGAACAACAAAGCCAGCAACCCCTCCCACTGCTGGTCCAACAATACTCGAAGCAGTACTCGCTGCAATGTATACATTTCGATATATGGTATACGTGAATGCGATATTTTCAGATATGGTATATGCGCTTGTTTTGTTCTTTCTTGCTTGTTGGTGGCCGTCTTGGATTACTTTCGTCTTCGGTCATTTTGTTGAAAACGAGCTTCCGTTTCATATTGAAGATAACCATATAATTCAGAACACAACGGCCAGTTTCTTAGTACAAAGGTCTCGATAATAAGACCGATTCAGTTATAACATCACTTTTCAGTGGTCAGAAGGGTGGTCACAATACCGAATTTTTTTCATTACATGCAAGATAAAGACTAACATGTTGATGCTATTTCTTAAACTGGTATTTTGACTGTTTTAAAGTAACAGCGGTAATACTAATGATCAATTAGTTTCAAACAAATCAATAGTACCTTTAAGCTATAACACTTAACGCTACTAAAATATATTTATGAAATAAGATTATGTTGTTTTCTCAATCTTTAGATTAACTTTTTTCAGTAATAATTACAATTAAACTTACAAATATATGTATGTGTGTGATACTAAATGTACTTAATTTTGGAAATGAAAAAATGTCTTATTTTTCAAAACAAATATAAAAGATTCTTATTCTAAAAACTTCCGTTGTATCTTCGGTTCTGACTTGTAACTTTTAGTAATTGTTGAAACTTGCGACCGTATATAAAGTGTTTAACAATTGCAAACAATTTAAACGGCCTCAGCTGCCAAATAATTGCGGCTATTAAATCTCGTATATACCATTGCAAGCATTAAAGAGATCGTAAAACGACCTTATGATTGCACTGAAAATATTTTGTTTTCATGTTTTATTCATACCTTGGGAACAAGTCTTGCCTTCGTAGCCATCAACGCAGCCAATGGAGCATTGGCCATCTTGACGACATTTACTGCCTGCGCAATTACTATGGCAACTACTTCCACATGCTTGTCCGTGATATCCGACTTGACACCCAAACATGCAGTGACCAGATTTTGCATCACAACTGCTTGTCGCCACTTTTTGTTCACATGTTGCTGAGCAATTTGAATCGCAAAATGTCCCATGCATACCAAGTTTACAGCTTACACATTCTCCAGATGTTTTATTACAGCCGTCTTTACAGTTTTCAGAGCACTTTGCATCGCAGTTGTCACCATAATAACCTGGTAAACACGCTTGGCATTTTTCTTTTGAAGAACATATTTTGCAATTTCCGTTTTTGTTGCAGCATTTGTCTCCAGAGAACGTTTGTTGACAACCCAATGTACATATTCCATCTTTAAGATCACATCTATTATCAACACAGCCTTTGGAACAGATTTCATTACAGAAATCGCCGTAAATGCCTTTCGCACACTCTTCACAAGTGCCGTTCGTTTTGTGGCATATGTAATTTTTACATCTCGATGATTTACAAACTTTAGAGCAATCTTCTGTGTAGTAGCCAGTCTTGCAAACGTTACATCTTTCGCCTCTGAAGTTCAATTTGCAGCTCAAACAAATACCTGTTTGTCTGTCACATTGTCCGTCATAACAGTTCGTTGCACAATCTAAAGTACAGTCTGGTCCATATTTCCCCATAACGCAGGAGTCGCACAGGGATCCACTAAAATTCGGTCTACACCCATTCGAGCAAGATCCATTAGATCTATAACATATACCATCTTTGCAATTTTCAGGACATGTTCGGTTGCAGTAAGTTCCGTGCATGCCATTTATACAGGTGCTACAAGTTTTATCGCTAAAGGAATTTGTTATACATTCCACACACTGTCCACCCGACCTTAAGCAATTGCTGTCTTTACAAAGGTTTGAACAATAATTGTTACAAAGTTCGCCATATTTCCCCCTTTCACACATGTCACATTGGTTGCCAGTAAATCCAAATTTACATGTGCAAAATCCGGTGTCTTTGTGACAGTTAGTGTACTGACAACCAACGGAACAGTTATTTTGACATGATATACCAAATTTGCCAGTAGTACAAGAGGAGCAATTATTGTAAGAATTACACGCTGTGCATGACGGTCTGCAAGTTAATCTGCAATCGCTGTGTTCAATGCTGTTGATGTGATCGCCTTCTCGACCGCTGTAAAAACCTGGTTTACACGATGTGCAATCGTAAGACGACGTGCAAGTCGAGCATGAGGCTGGACAGACATCGGTGCAGCCGGATGCTGGATTAAAATAGCCTTCTTTACAGACAGAACATATGCCTGGTGAATTGCATAATTTACAATTCACTGGACATGTAATGGAACAGTCTGTAACCGATCCCGTGTTATGATATGGTGAATTGCACTCAGTGCAGTTTGTAAGGCTTACGCAAGTCTTGCATCGCTGAGGACATTGCAGCGAGCAATATTTGTCTCGGTTGTCTATGTATTTTCCATCAGGACATTTCGTGCAATGATGAACATATCCGCTTCCAGTCCAATCTTTATTCCTTGTACACGCTTTGCAGTAATAACGACACTTATTATAGCATTTGTCGCCCCATATACCGTCAATACAACCATCAGTGCAGTAGCCTCCCTGTTCACAGGTTTTCCCAATACAACACCCACAATCACTACATCCTGGCTCGATTCCTTTTACTGTAATAAAATCACCAGGCAAGTATATAAATGCAAAGCCTAGAGTATCACAAGTTCTATGCCAAACACAAGTAATTTTCAGCATTGACGGTCAGACACTGTTTTCCTGAAAACGAGACAAAGAGCGCAAAAGCAATAGATAACGTCGCCGTTTTGTAGCTTATATTAAAGTGTTATGGTTAGTATTTGATAGACAATATAGGGTTTTGTAATTTTGAAATTTGCGACTGTATACAAATGTTTACGGTTTTAATGGTCGGACATTTTATTAACGGCGACTTCGTTTTGGAATGAATTTTGCCACTCTTCTTGCATTACAAGACAATATCAAGTGTACTACATATTATATGTATTGATTGCTTACAGAAAATTTAGTACATGAAAATATGCATCCCTTGTAAGTAATGTATGCGTCCAGTCCAATATATTCCCCAGTACATCAACTTTACAGAAGCAGTCGTCTGAAAAAAGCAGTCACGTGGTGATTTGGTATCATTTTACTCCCTAAATGTATAATATAATCTTCCTCCGTAGTCGAGTGGTCAGAGTTGCTGACTTGAAATCACTGTAACCTCGTAGAGTGAGGGTCATGGGTTGGAGCCCCGCTATCGACCATGTCACTTTATTTGAAAGGTTGGCAGTTTCTTACAGAGGAAAGGAGTCTAGTACTGGTTGTTCCCAGGAACGATAGTATTAAAGGTAAACTTTTCGCCTGTTAAAATGACCAAAATACGGTTGGAACGGATGTTAAAAACTCCCATAATAACAACATGTAAAGTAAGAGTACATACCCGTTTCACATATACAGCTTAAAATGATCATGACAGACAGCCATACCATGGTACTGAACTGCAAAGATATGCATATATATGTATATATGTGTACAAGTTGAAAATCTGTTATTCCGTTCATGTAAAAGAGTCAATGAAAGAAGCATATGATACTGGTAAACCGTAATTGTAAGGTAAAATGTAGCGAGTAAAAAGCGGTCAAAGAAAGAAAGAAAAAAAAGAAAAAAAGAAAGAAAGAAAACAAGAAATATACACGTGGGTTATAGCACGGTTTTCAAACAAGTACATAGTTCGCATAAAACACTGCTTTTGACAGGGACAGGGTATACATTATAAAGATTTAATGTCTAATTGCATCTAATTATAAACATATTACACTATAACATAAGGCCAACAATATGTGTTTCTGATCTTGCCAAAAAATGAAGATAAAAAAGTCGGTCGGCAGTAAAAAGGTAATACGAACACACATATTCAAAAAAAACTTATTTACATCGTATCATATAATAAAACAATTACAATTTACAAACTGAATTTAAAGTCTTAGTATATATTTATAAGCTTGTTGAAACTGAGTCAAATAGTTTGTTTACTTGAGGAGCTTGGTCACATGTATGTACACTATTTTTCAACTATTAACAAAATAAGGATATTCAATTAATATAAAAATATATACACACTTAAGTGCAAGCGAAGAGGTTGTTGTTTGCATTATCAGTCTGAATCAGGAAGACAAGATTGTTTTATTCTCACGATCTTTGTTAGAGTTTACGATCGACGTTCAATTAACGGTATTATGTTTCACTGTCTACTGCACACATAAACTTAAAATATTTAAACAGTTTGGGTTGACAGAGTCATCAAGAGTTTACAATTTGTTCACCCGCTGGTCTACTAAAATATATACGTTTTTCAAGCAGTAGCTACGCTCAATACATTGTCGTCTGATCAGCGATGTTAGCCATTTCATCACTGTGTGACATTTCTGCCAAACATCTTTTTTTTAAATAGGCTTGCCCAAATTGAAAGTTAGAAGATCGAATTATAAAAATCTAGGTTTAAAATGGGTTAACAGAAATTTATTTACAAATTGACTTGAACATAGCTGACTACACATATTTCGATACAGGTGATTATTTAAGTTATATACTGGAATTATATTATCCTCTAAGCTGGCCATTATGACTGCATTAAGGTCAAAGAAGCAAGTGCTGAAAATTTGATAAAAACATGTCCCCGTCTGAATCTTGCATCAAATGTAAAGATGCAATGGGCTCCCAGTTGCCCGGATTTTAACGCACATCAATTAGTAGAAGTAGTCATGAAAATAATAATAAAAAGTAGAAAATTATAATAGTAATAATTCTAACCCTATCCGCAATTTCTGCTATATGAAAAGAATGCGATACTATACTGTCATATTGTCCATGGGCAACTCGTAAATGACGCATACATCCAATCGCATTCTGTGCTTGTAAATTACAATGAAATATTTCTACGCGTTGGACATAGTTCATGGTATTTTTCAAAGACAATATCGTGTGAGAATGCTTTCCTGTGTTTTAAGGTTGTCATTGACAGTCCGTCGTTCGGATGCGAAAAATTAAGTAACTCGTGCTACGCATGTTAATTAACGATAACATAATTACATGGACACATTTATAACAATAATAATAATAAAATTACATGGACACATTTATAATAATAATGATAGCAATAATAATAAATTGTTTGATTATTTTCATGATATTTTAATGTTGTTGATCATGACCTGTGTAAATTTGAGAAACACAAGAATTATACAAACTTAATTATTTGCGAAAAAATGTGGCACATTTTGCATTTTAATACTGATAAAATTCTGTTAAAAAAAGTTACCTGTTTCATATCCGTGTTGTAATTCTCGGTCTGCAGAATGTCCGTGACAGATATGATAACCTACGCTGCTCTGCGTGCAATGGTTCGTTGCGTCCCTGTGAACAAGGAAGTTGTAACCTCCGATTCAACTCTTACTTGTTAAGAGGCTTAAGAAACACTAAATAAATGTTTAAGTGTTTAGTGACAATGTTTATATTGCGGACATAACATCGTATGCCCAACTTTTTTTTAAGGATGTGGCTAGTTAGCCGGATCTGTATCATCATTATTATCATTACTATTTAATCACGTGCTGATTTTTCTTGCTGTTTTACTACATTTATATATTAGTATGATATTTATTTTATTCGGCATTAGAAGCGGAGAAACCCAGAAAAAAAAAGTTATTGTATAAGAAACTCATAAAAATATGAACATTTAACTGAGAGTGCCTGAAGCTATGGTTATTATGACTTCATTCATACTGTTTTTCGCACAAACTTACAAACACATGACTCGAAATTATTCTTATACCAGTGAAACTCGCGTGTATTCAAGAATGCGCCCGCGTAACTTCGTATAAAATAAAGTACCGGCTACCTAGACCAAAAGTATATAGGAGAGTTTCTCAGATCATGCCCTTTTTTAAATAGTAGATCTTCGTCGAATTTAAATCAGAAGAAATGTGTAAGGCCTTAATAATTGTACAAAAAAAACAAAACAGTTGCTGGTCAGTCCTTTTCGCTAGATGGAAAATAATCGATTTTTAATAAGTTGGAATATGGATATTCTTTTTATATCTCTCTGTATACATGTATATATATGCAAGTTATAAAATGTGAATGTCATTATTTGAAGCCTTTGAACTGACATCGCATTATGATTGTTATGTTTTGGTGATTTTCTTATTTTACTTGCAATGAAACCCGCAGCTGGCTACATCGCTATTCTTATAGGCAAGGGACATGTATGACGTTCAGTGCCGCTACTTTCATTTCATTCGATAGTCCTGTGGTGCTAGACAATAAAAAGTACTTTGGCATTTTATTTCTGAGACTTTCATGAATAAAAGAGCAATTTTTATGAAAGTACAGTAGTTCTGAGTGTACCTTGGACCCCCATTGTATACATCGTTAATCGGGGGTCTTTGTCCCACTGGACAGAAAATTATTATCAAATAACACAATCTGTTTTTAAGGGGCGGGGCAATTGCAATCCAAGGTACACTCCGAACCCCTGTGGTAGGGAGGCAAAGGTTTACTCTAAGATAATTTGTACCTGAAGCATTACGCGAAAAAAAATCTTTCAAGTTTTATTGCATGCCAAGAAAGACATTATAATCTTAAGCAAATAGTACTTGAATCAAATATCTATCTTACAGAACAAGGAAGTAGCAGAGCCTGGCGAGATTAATAGCCAATCTGTTAACGGTTTATCTCTCGAAGTTTCGATAGGCTAACAAATTTGGTATCATTAACATGGACATATACAAACAGGCCCGTGTAATTAACCCATACTCTGATAATTTTATTTTTAAAATGGACATTAGGACAGTGCTATAAATGGTCCAACTTAGGTGTGCCAAGTCAAAGTTTACTGACCTAAAGTAAACAGTGCTGATGATGATCAAAAGCACAGAATATGCTGCTAGTATGCTATTTATTTTATTCTCAATTGCAAAACAAGTTCTTACAACTTACATCGATCGTTTTTTAGATTAACCCAGGAGAAAACAATAGAGATATAGTGCGTGTATGTGTGTGTGTGGAGGGGGTTGAAGCAATGTGCAATAAAGTATTTTCCTAACTGCGTAGACTGGTAATACGCTACAATAGTTTCAAGGCCAGAACAACTTCTCGCCAGCAGGGTGGTGAAGTGAAGATATTGGGCTTTTGATGTCTTTATATTTGAAGAAAACTGAAATTGATATTTTGCACTTTTAGCAACTGTAAATTCCATTCTTACCCATTTTAAATGCCATCTAACAACTTTTTCGCTATCTGTACAAACATAAAAACAAGAGGTCCATTCGGGCCAGTATTGCTCTGTTTTGTGAAAATCATGTAGCATGTTATAAAAAAAGCTAACAAGGGGTCACTGTGACCTTGACCTTCCGAGTTAAATAACAGGATCATCTACTCAGTAAGACCAATCATCCTATGAAGTTTGAGACTGCTGTTGATAATTAGATCTCATTATAATGAGCAGAAATGATTTTCAGTTTGGGTCACTGTGATTGTGACCTTGACCTTTGACCCATTGACTCCAAAAACAATAGGAATCTTCTAGGTAAGTTTAATGAAAGTCTATTGAAAATTGTGACCTATGGTGTTATAAAGTTAAAGTTTACAGACAGCGAGACAGGTGGACAGACAAACTACCAGGACATAAGCTCTGCTGGACTTCATCTTCACAACACTGTAATGTTATAAACTATGAAATAATTGGGGTTTTTATGTACAATGGAGGTTAATAAAAAATTTGCAGAAGTAAGGGCATGGGTGCATCAGTTTAAGATCAATTAATTTCTGCCAGTTACTTAAAGAAAAGATTCTTTCAAACCAATGTTCAAAAGCACACTTTTGCATGGTTGCAATAAAGGGCTATGAAATAACTGAGTCAGTTTATAGAAGATTTATTTTTCAGATGAACATCATGTGAACAAATGTTAATAAGCATTCATACAAAACAATAACAGTGCATAAAAGGAATTTATTATCAAAAGAAAAACATTTGTAAAAATGTAACATTTTAAGAATATAAAAAGTCTTACAGACAGAGGGACAGACAAAGCAGGGACTATAAGTATATATGCTCCACCCCGCCTTTTGGGGAGCATAAAAAGTTTACAGCATAAGGCTAATACTGACCTTCTGCCATTGTGAACAAAAATTAACATTTATCCTAGTCTGATTTCTGAGGTTCAAAGACGTAACTAATGCTACAAGATTTTCACAAAAAAATGATTCTCTCTCAGGAATGAGGATGCCCCAACCTTTGATGAGCATATTAAAAAATATCAGCCATTTCTTGGATAAAAGCGATCAATTTTTTTCAAGATTGACATTTATATTCATATGAATTTCCAACTTAATGCACTGTGAGGCACATTACCAGATTGAAAATGATGTGAGTTAGCAACCTGAACATATAGGTGGGTATGGGACCCCCTCACACCCCCCCCCCCCCACACACACAACAACAGGAAAATAACAACTTTTCATACAATCATGTAAACACTTGGTCATAATCTTTTCAAATTAACAACATTACTAAAGACTCAACATGAAGATATGCAATAAAGCAGGTAATCAAAGACAGATCAAAACTATTTGACAAGCTTAACATCCTGATTGACAGAACTTCAAAGTTCCATGACTCTAGATCAACTACACTTTTTGATGTAAGGCATGAAAAAAACAAAGCCCCTTTAGAGTATGCGAGTCACAATGAGGAGTTAGACACACACTATTTCAGGACTTATAATATGGATTGGAGCAACTCTTAATCTAATATGTCTCCCACATTGTGGAGGCATAAAATAATAAGCTATCTCATAATTGACCATTTGCTGATGAATTTTTAGGCAGTGAACTTAAAAGCAACAATTTTTCAGAAGTTGCCTTTTGTTAAATATTAAATGTCACTTGGCATTTGACATTTGACAAACATGTTTTCTTTCAACACAAGCTATTTGTCATTTAATGTCATAAAATGAAAATATTGTTTAAGGTTCATCATTCAAGTAAACAGTGCTTAGATAAGTTTCCTGAAAAGTTGTGAAATTCACAGACAGGGGATTTAAGTAGCTAGTTGTACAGGTAAGTTTTACCGGTATACATGTATAATTATATAACAATTTATCAGAATAGATTAGTCTGTAGCATAATTCTGATAAATTCTGATTGGTCTACATGTCCGTCTCCATTTATATCAGCTTCTTCCATCATTTCTTCTAGTTCCCGTTCTGTAAATCGTATCCCGGCTTCCTCACATGACTTCTGTAAATCGTCAAAAGTTATAGATCCCTTTTTTACTGAAATTATAAAGAGAAAATTTTTGCTTGAAGCAATGAACGATGAGTCACGCCGAGTTATTTTTATAATTGAAAGATATGAATTAAATTATTACCAGTACAAAGGTTGAAACCCTAGGATAGTCAAAAAAGGTAATGAGAACATTTTTTTTTAACTGTGATATAGATTCATATAATTTGGTTATAACTTTGGCAATAGTGGTCAATGTCTTCCTTACAATCCTAATGGTCACTGTAAATGATCATGATTGTGGCATTGTGATAAAATGAGATATGTTATCTGCTCAAATATGGAAGAAATATTGTCAAGGGAGGTAAATCATGCCAATTTTCCTTAAACGAAGAGACAGAAGTACACATAGACTGCTGCTGATCGGTATTCAGTGTTTTCACAATTAATTTATTTATTAATAATAGCGACATTAATGAAATTTCAATCAAAGTACATAAAATATATATAAGTCTACTATGGTGATAGGAAAAGTGTTAAGGTCTTTACAGAAATAATTAAGAACAAGGATTAATTAAGAAAAACATAGTACAGTGTTATAACATGTAGCGATTAAGATTATACAAAAATGTATATTGTATAAATTATGTGCCTTTCTTTTCCATAATGATTAAAATTTAAAATCTCCATTCTCTCCTAGCAAGACAAAAAGTCAACAAAATTCAAGAACAAAAATATCAAAATGTTTTAGAGTACTGTAAAAGTTTATTTCCTCCAACATGAACAGAAAATGGTTATATCCTTATCCTAGATCAGTAAATTATTTTTTCTATATCATAATATCAGCTAGTAAATTCAAAGTGATCCTGGGACTTTGATGTACATTTTTTTTGTAAAGTTTAAAAAAGAGCAACATTATTTACTTACATTTTCAAGATAAGGAACTCACATTATGTACAATGTCTTTATCTACTTACAGTGATCAAACATTGAAAATCCTTTCAGAATCTCATCATACATATCCCTGGAATCTCCCTGTCTGTCAATAACTGTCTCCAGAAATTCATTAAAGTCTAGCATCCTGGAATATATACATCAAACTGAAGTTAATCATATAGAGTATTGAATACAAAATCTTGTAGTCCAACAATGATAATTTTATATGTCTAGCGAATGTCATGAAACACAACATCACTTCTATGATTTCCCTTTTATACAATAAGGTTGTAACCCCCTTTTTCTTATAATACAAATGTAAGGGCTATCAATGAAAAGCAATTGACATGACGCCGACTGTCAATCAAATCGTTCGACTGACCAATCAAAAGGCACTATTTTTACACACCTCCACGCATTCTGTTTTCGAGAGTTTACCTCCGACATGTGGTA
>JAUMHA010398404.1:0-11391 GCA_032359765.1 Saxidomus gigantea | reverse complement strand
AGGCAACAATGGTAAATAAAAAGTCAAAATTTAAAATTTGAAATACCTGTAACCAGTGTAACGAAATGCTCATATAAAGTTATTTGTTTTTATCGCTGCTATTCTAATTTCCGTCCTGGTACTTATTCCGTCAAAAAAATAGCTTAGACCCGGACCGGGATATAATTTTACAATTGCCACTCTGTTAGTTATGCTTTGAAAGTGTTGAAGGAGTATTTTATCTTGTACAATTCTGTTAGTCTACCATCAATAGAGTGCTTAATGACCCTGCCTTAAGAGCGTCGGTCGAACCGTGACATTGAAAACGTAAAGGACATTTATGTGTGTCACTAAGTTTTAATATTTTCGACCAAACGTCCGTTAAAATAATAAAGAATAGCTGGTGAACCGAGTATAACTGTAATAAAAGTAACCATGGAATAGCCTACCCGTCCTCAGCAGAAAGATTAAGTAGAATATCTAACGGAATATGATTGGATGACCTTTCTTTAAAAGGTCATGGCCAGTCAGGCTGTGGAATAATTTCAGTTTAAATTTTCAGACTGCAGTGGAATGTTCAAAGGCATAGATAGAGATGATGGTGTACTTACTTACACAGCGCCAGAATATGAAAACAACAAAGAATGCATTGTTGTTGTCCGAAATACCATGCTGCCTGGTCATGTGGTTCAGATAGACTTTTTATATTTTGACACTGAGGAATCCGACAACTGCATGTTTGATTCATTAAAGATCAGGTCTGGGGAGAGAAACGGTATGTGCTTATGCATTATTTGCTTATCTGGCACTTAGTGCTGGGGTGAACTATTTGGATCGCTCATCGTCCGGCGTCAGTAAAAAAAATCCCGCCAAAGGGGTCACTTGATTTCACATAATCTTATACAGGAAAAAGTTTAAACACCTTTTTCTCTGAAACCAAAATGCCTTCAGTATGTAGCATTGCTTAGTTGACCTCTACCAAGTTTGTTCAAATCATGACCCCTTGGTCAAAATTTACTCCTGTCGGGGGCTCACTTGATTTAAGGATCCCAGGGGCCTTGTATTATAGCCAATGTTGTGAAATGTTTTGTTGACTTTAAACATGCAACGAGTGTATGTTTGTTAGACGTTAGTCGTGGACTCGTGCGTTGATACTTTGAACGTAAAAAAAGTTGACAAAAACTCATCGTCAACGTATGAAAATGCACGTCCCTTTCGGTTCAAATGGTGTATCAGTTTTATGCAAAAAATAATTCTTTTTAAAGTTTTTTTTTAAAGTTAACTTAAGTAAAAGCTATATCGAGATAGTTTCCTAGATTGAATACTTCATTGGGTTCTTGTAAATCATCTATAATTTATTTGTATTCAGGTTAAGTGAGTGCATTCAGTTGTATAAATGTACATGCTGGTGCTAATTGTTTCAATTATTTCAATTTACGACTTCTTTGTCAACAGAAAAATGGACATTCCAATATCTGGTATGATAATTTCTCCAGAATTGAGTTGCAAAGCTTCAACTGTCACATTATCCCGTATTTATTGTATATATTGAATGATAAAAGTATGTTGATATTACGACAAAAACAGTAGATTGCACTACGGACAATTTCATTTAATGACCTATCCACTTGAAAGTTTGTGACTCACCAGAGCAATGGAGATCTAACTGTATAGTATGTACATGTATACGTGTGTAAAACTTGAATTCAGAACATAAACAAAGTAACTCCCGGAAATCATTTAAATCAACATGTTAGTGAACATTTTACGTTGTCTCCTGTTCATAATTCATGAGATGACAGATGACAAATAGAAACTGATCAAAGTAAATTAATCTAATCTAATTGCTATATTTTCAGAAAGTTTTCAATATAAACAATATGAAATATACTTATCAAAACTAATAACGCATTTCCCGCATTTGTTTAAGAAACATATTTCACTTTTGAGTGATATACCGGTTAGTATATCACTGTGGGGAGTGTAAATGCGTAGTAAATTAGTAATCTAATCACGAAGGCCTGAGTGATTAATTACGAAGCATCTACACGACACACAGTGATATAATAACCGGTATATCACTAAAAAACAATCTACCACTCCAACATGTTAATCTAAACAAAAACATGTTCGATGGGGGTACTATTTGCTGCGTTTGCACGAAGTCGCTGTCTTGAAACTTGTATTTTTCCGTGCATTCCGTGAAATTTTGGCTGTTCTTTTTTACTCCTCAAATAAAACGCTATTTGTCTTATTTCTGTTGTTTCTGATATTGCTGGCGATACCGAAAGTATAGAAAATTTTCCTGCGGTTTGTTTTATATCACGTGAATTCATTCAAAGCAATTCCAATCCAAGCGTATTAGCGCATGCACACTCGTAGATGTTGTGTGAAAATTAACCGGGAGGGAATTTCAGCAGTCAAAAATAGTTCCGGACGCCTAGCGTGATATACTTAATAGTTTTATCACGCTCAAATCCTTCTTTGTGTATATAGGAGAAATTTCCACTCTAAAACAAAGTGTTAGAATTATTAATTATCAACCTCTGCCACCTTGTTTTTAGCTATCGATGCACGAAGGCTATCATGTCTTGCATTTATGAAGACACTTGGTAGATACATGTACATATGTTACATGAGTTTCAAATTGATCGAGTGGTACAAGGAACATGTGTTTAACTTAACGTTGAAACATCTCGTGCAGTTTTCTGAGGATTGATAATTAAATAAAGAAGGAAAAGGCAGGTGGTGCGTTAGAAGTTTTAGTTTCGATATGAATGTCGGCCTAAAGGACTTATTTTCAGCCAATATCGACTTCATTAAATTGATATCAGTTTTAATAAATCATGACTTGATCTTACTTTATTGATGTAGAATAAGTTACACTAAAGTCTTTAATAAATCAGGCCTTTTCAGGCATACTCTTATTACGAGCATTTTCATGGCGACTAATGTTTACTGTATTTCAGGATTAAAAACGGAAGTAATTATTTCAAAAGACTTCATTAGAAATATTTCTTACGCATCCGGTGGCTAAGTATGCAAAAAGCTTTCATTTGGTTTGAAGTCAGTAAATAATTTGACCGAAGTTTTTAGCAAAATCTGACAGAAGTAAAGGCTTACAACCCAGTGAGGGAAGAGTTTTTTGGTTCGAGTCCCGGTCAGGGTGCACACTTTTCCCTCACCCTGTGACATTTAGAACCTCCTGGCTGCATAAAAATAAAACTTGACATGATTTTTTAAACCAATCGCTTTAATATACTCAAAATTGCGCCGACCATCTATTTGAAAGGTAGTTCTTGTAAATATTCAAAATGAATACATTTTACAAAGAGAGATCGAATCTGTCGGACGTCAATATGTTTTATTATGTTCTATTATGTTTCGAAGGTTTAATGCGTTTATGAAAAAAACAACAACATAAATCATAGTACAAAACATATATTTCAAAACATTCTGATCATTTGATTTTTCATGTAGCTGCTAAATTTATCAATAAGATAAGAATTAAGCATTTAAAATCTAAACATATGCCTTTCACAGAATACCAATTGTTTCATATACATGCACTTAAAAGATGTTTCCTGCAATCTAGTATTTACGGAAACGTATATTGACCCTCTTATATGTGTAATATGAGTGGTTAAAATGCATTATATTTATGCCCCAAAAGGTGTCCGTCTTTACTTTTTTCGTGTCCGGATTGTAACAGTTTGTCATGCATTGAAGGATTTTTAAAAACCTTGGCACAAATGTTCAACACATCAAGCTGACGTGTTGCGTGCAAGACGCTTGTCCCTACCTCAAAGGTCAAGGTCACATATGGAGTTTAAAGATAATTTAATCCCGTGTTTATGCACACATTCGTGTCCGGACGTGTCATGCACTGAAGGGTTTTAAAATTAACTTGGCACAGATGTTTACCACATCAAGCCGACTTGTCGCGTGCAATACCCACGTCCCTTCCCCAAAAGTCAAGCTCACAAGCCCTACCTCGAAAATCACTTAAAGTTAAAAGGTAATAGGATCCTGTATAATTAGCATGGCACACTTTTTGAGCAAATGAAGAAAACATGTCACATGCAAGTCCTGCGTCCTTACCTTGAAGGTCAAGGTCACACTTAGAGGTAAGACATTTCAGAATCCTGTATACATGCACATGTTCATGTCCGGATTGTGACTCTGTCATACATTGAAAGAGTTTAAACTGAGTTGGGACAAATGTGCAGCGCATGGAGATAAATTGTCGTGCTTAAGAACCGGGTCAAAACTTAAAGGTCAAGGTAACACGGACTTTCACAGAACCATATCCGATGGTTTAAGCCATTCTTCAAAAACATGCGCGGCGTCTTTGATGCTTTGCATCAACATTCGTCTTGTATTTCAATTGGAACACAGTTATGAACAGCGACGTTATTGGTAATTGTATGGTACTCGTAGATACACATTATAAAAATTACTACTCTGCAATTGATGTTTCTTGTTGTTAATAGACTAACTTTTGCACGAAGATGTACATATAATATTTTTTATTTACCTGATATTTCAGACTCTGCTATGCTCGGAGGTCCATACTGTGGTGAAAGTTTACAAGATCGAACCTTTGTGACCTCTGGTAACTCCCTTCGCCTCGAGTTCAAAACTGACGAGTCATTTGCTTTGCGAGGGTTCAAGGCCGACATCTCGTTTGTTCCAAGTAAAGGTGAGTTTTGTCTATGTTTTTCACTCTTGAAATGAGTACGCATTAATGTTTTAAACTTAATTGAAACATGAAGAACTTTTTGTCAAGTTTTATGTGCACCTGACCATGCAATTGCCAATTTGGTAAAATGTATTCTATATATAAAATTTAGCTTACAACAAAGCTGTCAACTCACTCTCCTCAATTGGTATTGTAATTAGTCGCTTGTATTTGATAGAATGCGATTGCGACGTACAGAACCAGATCTGCATTCTCCAGAATTATGAGAAAAAGTAAGTTAATTTGTCAATTGTTTTTGTAATTTATTAGAAAAAAACTAGCTAAAGCTAACGATTTATAAAAGTCTAAGCTCGCTTTTCGGCTCTTCTTATGATATTTAAGCATTGCTGTAAAAACTACCGACGTGAAAAAACAAAAATATGTCGAATGAGAGCTAAACTCCTATACTCGGCAAATTGCCACACTTTTGATTCAGACATGACTTGTTTTGATGCCATGGAGTAAAGACATACGAATATACTAACCTAGTTGCTAATCTGTTCCTGATTGTATCTTTGTTTCATTTTGAGAAAATTGCTGCCAAAAAGCTCTACGTGAACGTTGTCCGAAGCTGGTAGCGGTTGTGCTCAATAACAAAAATAATATTTCTCGGATGAAAACATGTTTTTTCGGTGGTTTATCCAAATGTAAGGGTGGATTATTTCTTGCATACCCCCCGTAGAAAGTACAGGCGGATCTATGCACGCGGAGGGAAGAGATAGACCAGTCTATACTTTCCCTAGGAAAAGCTCATCGCGGGCCTACCCGAAAGCATCCGAACTTCTTTCGTGTATTCAACTCGTACCTGGAATACTTTGTTATTTCCGAGACACGTTTCACGGCGGTTTATTTGTAGAAGATAGTCATATATTTCATCAACGTAAACATCGCTCTCATAAGAAAGGAGAAACATAAATATTTTTCAAGTAAATATAACAGGAATTTCAATTTTGACCTGGGCTGTAAATCCCAAGGCCATAGTTAGCATGCTACATTTCAAAACAGTAGACCGTAAAATGTGCTGATAACAAATGAAAACTGCGCTTCATAAGGCCAAGTAGTGCAAGCTGCTTTATGAATGTAGCATACGACAAGACAATATTACGAAAATCAGTACGGACAGTTTCAAACGATTGCAGAATAGGCTCAGATACACAATTTTTTACTCCTGTTTTAGAATACTTTATTTTACTGTTTATAGATCTAGTCCCGGCCGACCGTGGGATTTCTCCCCTGGTGAACTCGCAAAGACCCCACCATGTATACTGGTACCTAACAAAATGTGAAAATCTATGGAGTTTAATTTTACCTGACTGCAATACTCAGTCAGTTTTGTCCAAAATGTTATGGTTAGTTAGCATTGTTGTAGAAATTACTGTGCTGTTCAGATAGACTACTTCCTGTTTTATAGAATACACGTACTTTATATTATACTTTATACTTTATTCTATGGACTATGTTATGGCTGTTTTAATAGTGCACATTTTGTACCGTGGCGCTGTGGTAGACCGTCCGCTTTGATATGAAGAGGTCCTGGGTTTGAATTAAATTGAAATTCATTAAAATATATGCCATTTTGCAAGATGTGAGAACTGTGTCTTAATATTCCTTAATTTTATCATGCTGTTCAATTAGATCTACTTATAATTATAAAAGTTGACCTTGGTCATTTTAAAAGTTCAATATCTTAAAAAGTAGACGGCCAACATTTTTTTCTTTTTTTTCCTTATATTGCAGTTCATATAATTATATTACCTATAAAAGTTCCATAAGACATGCTTCGTATTTTCAGGGGACGCAATAACGGTTTACGAAAATTACGAAAAAACGAATATCCATGTACAGTAGTCTTGAATCGAGGGTTGATTTAAAAAAAATGGTGCAATAAGAAAGAGCATCAAAGTTTAGGAATGTATATCAATAGGATCTGTTCACGTTTCAAATAACAAACCTGCATTCAGAAGTTTTCAAAACAAAAATGGCGGACATTAACTGAATTTCTTCCAAGAAAAATGACGTCACCGTTTCTCTTAATAAATGACGTCACTGTGTATATAAATCAGTAAATAAAGTCAGTGTAGATGGTATCGTCACATTACTCAAATTTACTGGACGTGCGTCAGGATAATTTCTGTTTAGGATTTAATTGATATTTTTTTTGTTTACAAAGTACAGTTTTTGATGCGATTAATCAGTATATATTTTAGCGCCAATTCACGTGTGAACCTACCAAATCCATACGCAAGGGGTCCTATGCAAGGAATTATATTTAATCAACATGAAGTTTTGATTTACCGCTCAACATAGTAGATCTATTAAGCAGTTTTCTCGTAGAAACTGCAACGAAATCAATTAAGATTTGCAAGAAAAAGGATCTTACCAAATCACTGTTCACTTAGTGAAATTATTACAATTTTCAAATGTTAACAGTTGTATAAATATGAAAATATATAAATTGAAAACTCCATGTAAATCTATGTAGACTAGATCTAATTCTATTTTGGTAATCTATTTTGGTGAAACATATTTTGAAATAAAGTGAGAAAAATGTAGTTGACTTCAATAACTTAAAGTGGAATTATGCGCATTTTTTCAAGTAATAATTAAGCTGAAATAGGTGTGTGTAAAAAAGGGTAGATCTATGGGAAATAATAGTGTTTAACCCAATACACCAAACTCTTCCTGCTACCAGTGCGAAATTATAGCTTTTCAAATACCACTACAACACAAGGGAGATCACTGCGAAGAAATGAACTATTCTTTTATTAATCCGATTATTTTTATTTCTAAAGCACCAACTTCAAATACTAATGCGGCATTATCGTTAATTTAACACATTTAAATGCACAGCAATCGAAAATTGCTTTTATAAAACTGTCACCAAAAATACACTATGTGCAGTAAGATGCGCAAAATGTCACTTTAAAGGGACATACCATATAACTGAATCGAACTAAATAACCCCCAAAACATAAGTAATAGAATCTTTGGAAGTATTTTAACTTAACCTAAAAGTTTCAGCTATGCATTCCCAGTCATTATTAATGAAATCAGTGGTTTAAAATATACTGCAGTACCGTAAACCATTCAATAATCAATATAGAGTTGTTGTTGTACAATTAATGGGTGGATGCGATTTATTACAGAAAGCCTCTTTATTGATTCATTGTGGTAAAATACGGCAGTTTTCGCCATAGGTTCTTCTTTGAAATGGTATTTATTTATCATTTTACGTTCATTGAACAAATAATCTATGTTTCGAGAATATAATCTGCTATATGTAGGGAGTGTCCCTTTAATGAATATTGTCAGATAATGATTCGTTTACCTTTGATGAGTTAAAGATTTTTTCTCATATATTTCAACAGGTATAAATTGATCGATAACGCTGTTTTCAAAGGAGACAAGCCAGTAAAGCTTAAGATATTTTTGCGGATGACAACTTTGACAGATATTTTGCAGCAACTTTCTTAATATCAGAAACATTTTACAAACACTCAAGTCAGTAACAACCAAGCAACTAGACTAAATGTACTGACTCGAGAGGGTCCAAAACAGCCATTTCTGGTTTATAAATATAAATTTCCTATATTGGAGATTGGTTGAGAGCAGGACTTTTGTTCTCAGTTAATCGGTTTTTTCATAGACAATACGTATACGTATTGCAATGCTGAAATATCACGAAGGTCGAATAGCGACTGAGTCTACAGTTTTGATAAAAAAAAATTAAGATAATATTTTCTGTAAAAAAGCAAACACATTCATTTCTTAATGTCGGTTTCTGTACTGTTGAACTTTTTCACCGAAGGCGTGTTAACGATGATAGTTAATTTTTTTAGTATATACATGTTGCTACATTGTGATATATTTACGTAATTGATTAATTTATGTTACATTCAGATGTATTCGAGGCCAGCAGTGTGAGGCAAACGCGTGTCAGAACGGTGGCACATGTGTCAAAACTGGTTCCAAACAAAAATGCTACTGTCCAGCAGGTTACCTAGGTGACGACTGCTCACAGAGTGATGTATGTTACATTAATATCAGTGTGCTAAAACAATGAATTCACTGCTCTCATTCTTATTTGACGGTCATGCTTACGCTGTTATTCGATATACCAGATACAATAAAAAAAATAACACACTTTATATCAAATTAGCAGTATTCTTTCTAACGTAACCTGAACTAATGTTTGCCTTCATAGAAGTGTGCATTTTGTTATACATTGTACATGCATTTCTGTTCAAAGAGACTATGACAATTTTAAGAAAGACATTTTCACGGGTTTAAATTTTCTCGAGTTTGAATTCCTAAGCCTAAAATAGGACCTAAATAACAACAAAAATATAAAAATCTGTATTATTTTTATGTATATTGAATAAACTGTAAAACGTGAAAGTTTTTTTTAAAATTTCCTTGTCAGATATTGAAAATCCATTCAGCTAGTCACGGATATATAATTACTGTCGGTCACTAAGATATATAACTTCTACAATGCTTTATACTTATAAGTTTTAAGCATATCTTGTTTTTTAAAAGTTCTCTATTGGGCATGTGTTAAATCATTATATACCTTCAAAGTATGGTTCTGACTTCTGCGTTGCTTGTTATTTTAGTAGCCTATGATTAAACTTTTCAAATGCTTTAAATGGTCATTCGATATCATTTAGGGAGAACAGGCTTACCATCTACATTTCTCGATAGCACCCGTGGACCGATCTTTGAAGAGGGGCGACAGCTATACAGAGGAATGTGCGGTAGACGTTCAAGGAGAAGAAGTGCAATACGACTGGTAATGTAGAACCTATGATGGTCATGCTTAGGCATCGTGTGAATGAGAAGTTGTACCAATACATCTTAAATTATATGTCGACATAAACATAAGGACCGTTTTGATAAATATTTGAATGGTCGTTTTGTATTATTATAAACATTTGTGGCTAAACCCATTTGATTTTGTTTTGTTTTGTAAATAAATGTCTGCTTCAATACATACCGGTATTTTCACTGCGATGCAATAAGATTGATGGGGAGGTCCAATGTATAATGTTGGTAGGACTTGTGGACCAACCATTTTGCGAACTTGGTAAAATTGTACTTCTTTATGAACATGTATAATTTGCAATATAGTAAAACTATGCAATATATGCAAAATACAATATGATTAAACTTCGAGGGGTATTTGAAAAGTTTCCAAAAAAGTTTCTCTTCTATTAATCGGTTTATTTATACAAACTATTTTAATGGCGACGGCGTTAGTTGTCTGGAAACTTATTGAATGCCTCTCGTATATAGGTAGGTGAATGAGGAGACAAGGACGAACGACATTGTCCTGTTGCTTTGAAACGAGTAAATGTTTTTACGTCACTATCAAGGAAAAAGTCTTAAATGAAGAATCGGATTTTAATATTTCGTTGTAGGAGTTAAACGCCCGGTACAACCGTATTTTAATAATTTTTACGAGGGGGCAGTTAATCTAACTGTCATTCCTGGGGCAAATCAGTACTGGATTACTATCCTCCGTAAGAAACTGCCAACTTTCTTACATAAGGAGGAGTTTGATATACATGCATTCATAAGGACCTGAATGACAAAGAAAACGTATATACAGTCAAATGTTTGAAATGCAATAAACACACTGTCCTGTCTGGTGACTTTTTTGTTTCAAATGTAATGCAACATACTAAGTTATAGATGGGTCTTTTGAATAAGTTCTATCAAACGTTACCATTAAAATATTATAGTCATTAAAGTTGTTACAAAACTCAGCGAAACAAGTTTCCTTTTTAGCTGTATATAACTAAATGTGAAATGTGACTGAATACAATATATAAGAGTTTGATACGATTTGGTATAAGTGAAGTTCCGAGGGTAACAGGGACACAGCAAAACTATACACAGCTAGTTCGGTATAATGTAAAGACTACGATAAACACGTCATATGATACTGTAATATTAAACAATGTCACTTGCAGTGAATCATTTGCTAACGACAAGCATGATGTTTTTGGTAGTGAAAGGAAAGACGGTAAAAATTAATTGGAAGAATCATTGATATCTAGAGTTTCTGTATTATATTAATTGTTTACATGACACTGTAACAAACATTTAATATCAATAATGACACATGTCAGTCCAGTATACACATGGAAAAAACACTAATTTTGCAGACATCTTGCTCAAGTAAAACAGTAGTGCAACTGGGTTTCTATTTTGCCGAAAAAAAAAAGTTTCTCTCAATGAAGAAAATAGCTCTTAAAAGAAAACAATAACCCTACTTTTTGTTGAATAACAAAAATAGTTACATACCATACCAGTTATGTGAAAAGTAAACTGTGTACTTGGGTTATCTTTCAGGACTTTCAATGGTGCATTGATCGAGGCCTACAGTAGTCAGTCAGGTTTTGGAGTTTTTCCTGGAGGATTATTGCAGGTAACATGACTTTGCATGAATGACGCTCTACTGTAGTATTATTTACAACTTCATTTAACCTTCGATGTTACAATGTTATAAATGTGTTTATAATGTGTAATGCTTTTTAAGCAGGTTTTTTTTTATAAAAACCTACTTATTAGAATGGCGATGTAGTATGTCCGGTGGGCGGGCGGGCGTCAAACATTGGTTTCCGTTGGATAACTTTAGTTAGGAGTGACCAATTGCAATGAAACTT
>JAUMHA010398393.1:0-11392 GCA_032359765.1 Saxidomus gigantea | reverse complement strand
ACCACTAGTAACCAGAACCACACCAAACACAGCACAATTAGAAACCAGACCATCACAAGCTTGAAACAACACTACTATTTACCAGACTCACACGAGACACAGCACAACTAGCAGCCAGACCCACATCAAACAGCACAATTAGAAACCAGACCCATATCAAATACTGCACCATTAGCAACCAGACCCACACCAAACACTGCACCAAAAACAAAAGCAAATAGACGGAATAGTGACACTCCAGGGACAAGAAAGGGCAGCAGACAATGTACAGTACAGCTCTTGTCATATAACATATAACAGCTAAGTCAATGTAATCTTGCAAACTATAGATGCTATTTCAAGACCCTTCACTAAGGGTAATATTGTAAAACATATTGAGCAAGTTATGTTTAATGAATATAAACATGATTGGTCACATAATATAAATGCTGGTAATGGTACATCAAGGACAGGAGGAAATAAACTAAAAACATAGTCTGTATTTTTAAACAAGTATATGATGTTGAAAAGTACTGTACGCTTATCATGCCAAAAATTCATAGATCTACACTCTGTAAATTTAGATGTGCATGGGATTGCCCCACTGCATATTGAAAACAGGATTGGATGATATGAAGGTCTACCTGTTGATAGGCGTAAATGTCTTTTCTGTAATGCAGTTGAAAATGAAAGGCGCGTTGGAGTGTAACATGTATAATGATTTGAGAGACACACTTTTCAGAAAGACTAAAGTTTCTGCTCCAGATTTTCTGGAATTATCTTGAATTGTATTGAATTGTTTTAAATGACAATTATAGAACTCATTTAACATTTTCGGTAGACTGAGTAATTGCTAATTAAGTCATTCCCAATCTCACTGTTTTTTAATTTTACATGTTTCTATAATTATGTATTGTATTCTGTATGCACATGGATGAGACTATAATCTATACAACGGTAACTCTTCTGACAAGTGTCAGAAGTAAACACCATTTAAGACAATGCATTAAAAAAAGCACGGAACAAAAACGCCACAAACAAATGTCTGACGCAAGGCATCAGACAGAAAAACAACACTGAATAATTCAACAATGCCTTCAATCCATGTCTGTTACCATTATAAAGCACTTTTGACGCAGTAACTGGATCCGTCGTTTAATAGATCTTTACACCAGTGCATGGCCACTGGCCTTCAGCTGTCATACTCAAAAGTAAGTCTCCAGTTATGTTCCCGTTGTAAAGCGGACATACGCGAAGGAGACAATACTTCTTCGTAGACACATCGCACAACATGAGGGAAACATATTTTTCAGTTTAAGGATATGTGCTCAAAAATTGACAGACCGTGATTTATGTATTTTTCCTGTAATACAAAATGTTCATATTCAAAGTAAACAATCGAAATTGTTATATGTAACAGATAACATGCTTTTAATCTTCTTTTAACGTTTAAATGTACTTGATAATCTTCAAAGACGAGAGCTTGCAGACTGATAGATCAACTCCGGCGTTGTGAGGAAGTTACCGTATAAATAACATGTAATAAGATCGAAGCGGGTCTACAAATCACCGTGTCAGTTTGAAATGTTATTTTGATAATTTTTCATTAAGTGTTGTCAAGATATTTAATATAGTTGAGATTGACATCTTATTGTACAGGCACGAAGTCGTATCAACTTATTGAATGCAGGTTGTAAAGAATTTACAAAACGTCGACTCCAAGGTATGACATAATGCAGTATATAGGTTCATTTTGTTAATTTCAATACCACTGAATTGAGACGTGCAAAGTAATCAAATTTATAACCGGTCTCAACAGACAGGAATTTCATTTTTACGCAGTAGTTGAACATAATTATTAGAAAAAAGAGTTACTTTATTATACCCTCTCAGTTTCACATGCAACGTCGACATTTGAAAGGACAGAAAGAAACAGAGTAAAAGTAGATTCTTGTAGATGGTATCTCGGAACAAGTATGACACAAACGAACCTTACATTTATCAGTATTTACCAGATGTTGCCTTATGCTGATAGTTTACTATTGAAACAACAACATAGACACACTAGTGGTTGTTCTTCACTCAAAAAACACGCAAGTCTCTTACCACTGAACACTGTAGAAAATACAAATAATAACTATAACAATAACTCTGCTAACAATCACTGATCTTGAAAATGCCGACGATTGCACAACTGAAATTGGCAATGATCATTCATGCGAAATTTGGTTGAAATCCGTCTTGCGGTGTAAGAGGAGTTGCGCGAACAAACTTAGTGTAAGGGTTTACAGAAACCAATAACTCCGCATATGATCATTGAACCGGAACATGCCAACGATATGCACAACTGCACCTAGTGCTAATCATTTCTACGAAGTTTCAGTAAAAACAAACCAGGCGTAGGAGGAGTTGTGTAAGCATTTTGTGGCAGACAGACAGACAGACAGTACCAAATCACAATGTGTCTTCCCCCATTCTACTAGTTAGGAGACATAATAAGTTAAACGCTTAAAAACTAGATCTTCGTGGCAGCCTTTTTTTACGATAAATATTTTACTCATTATTTCAAACATGTTTATGTCATTAGACAGAAAAACTTATGGAATGACAAAACAGAAAACTGATGTAGTCTTAACCAACTCGTTTAGAGTTGTGAAATATTTTCTAGTTCTGAACATCTGTCTGTTTTCGGTTTACTATATCTAAATTTTACAGTAAACTTACATAACGGACGACCTCCGGCGACCAGATCTCGTCGGCAACGGTAAGTTATCCATCTGTAAATGTATCTCACCAAAAGATCCCCTCTTCGAAGAAACGCTGCCCCGTCGGCTTGACGGCTGGGGAACAGTTAGAGTATCGCTCTCCGACGATCCGCGTCGGCTGCCCGGCATCTTACCAGTTACGATATTTCGTTCAGATATGAAATTATTTTGGAATTTGTTCCACCAGAAACTCCATTTTTTCCTCTAAATATATATTTCAAAGAAACGACACTTCGTAGATAATGACAGTCACTTCGAATAAAACATCTGCCGGAAAGACTAGGCTCCCTGTGAAAGTGAAGCGCATTCTGAAGTTAATCACGTCAATATGGATGATAACGTATCGAAACTGACAAATTAAGTCGATTGAAAAGAGACTTTTCCCGGAGAAATTAGGTACTCAGTAAGCTCTAGACCATTGCCGTAAAACGAGTGAATATTGCGGTTTTTAAATTATTTACATACTGTTCTATCAAAACTTTGTAAGCATTCAATGGTTTTCAGTGAGTATTCTTTTGTAATCAGCGAGTTTTCAATGGTCTTCAGAGAGTATTCTATTGTGTTTAAAGAATACTATATCATGTTCAATGAGTATACTAATGCGTTCAGTGAGAAATTGAAGTATTTCCGTACAATGTCGCGTGGTCTTTCTCAACTGCATACTTACACAAAAAATCTCAAATACAAACAAAAAAACCCCAAAAAACAACCCACACAAACCACCAAAACAAACTTAACACAACACCATTTAGTGTATGAGTGTATAGTATATAATGAAGTACACACATTCTGCCCACCATGGCAGAATAAGCATTTAGGTCGCAGTAATTCACGATAGCAGTAACTGAACCTCGTTATAGATGTGCAAACTAAAATAATCCTATCTTTTTCCAAACACGTGTATTACAGCAGATACCGCGCTTTTAACGCACTATATCATACAGGAAGAAGAAGCCGACGATGAAGAAGAAGAAGGAGTCGACGATGAAAAAGAAGAAGGAGTCGACGATGAAAAAGAAGAAGGTGTCGACGATGAAAAAGAAGAAGAAGAAGTGGATGATGGAAAAGGGGGAGAAGAAGTGGATAATGAAAAAGAAGAAGGAGAGGTGGATGATGAAAAAGGAGATAAAGAAGTGGATGATGAAAAGGAAGAAGAAGAGGTGGATGATGAAAAAGGAGAAGAAGTGGATGATGAAAAAGGAGAAGAAGTGGATGATGAAAAAGGAGAAGAAGAAGTGGATGATGGAAAAGGAGAAGAAGACGAAGAAGAAAAAGAAGAGATAGAAGAAGAAGATTTGATTATGCAATAAATCTGAATCGATTATTAAACACAATAATGTTAAAAATAAAATTTATAGTAAGATAGAGGTTTTCTCCACACATATTTTATCACTTTTTATAGGCGATGGCCCTGACCACTTTCCATTTTATTTGCCTTCTTAAGTCTTCATATAACAGAGTCATCTGTCTTCATACTACACAGTACACTTCAACCGTTTACCCTCCTTCTCCATGTAAGAGAGACGAATCACGTGTCAACAGTATCTAGCATTACTTCAATCTTTCTTTAATTGGTCGACATGTCATTTGGCATCTTACGCACATTAAATAAGTTAAACACCGTCAAGTATAAAACAATTTTTCGACAGTAGTTTCTAAAAAAATCTGAAAACAAACTAGAACAGCACAGAATGGAAAGTGGCATAACTTTTTTCAATTTGCATTTTTGTGACTAACTTGAGTGCACGAGTCCAGAAAATTATAATGTAGCGTATTTGAGGAGAGTGACCACATCTGTAACCAAATCGTCTAGGTTCAAGGGGATATAATTCTACCTCCTGCACTTAAGTTCATAATGATAATACTGTGTAAAAATGTATTAAATATCCTTCAAAACCTGAAAAAGTTAAGTTGTACGAGCAATGGCATGAGGAATATAATATGTCCGATATACGGCGGCAAAGCTTCGTTGCAACTGGATTAGGTTAAATGACAAAATACTTGAGTTCGTGATGATTCTTCCACCATGTTGTTTAATAATTTTACTCGGAATAGATTACTCGGTTATTTCAAATTCACGATGGCCGAGGCCGATGACCTAAATGCTCAGCGGTACTACAAAAACAGGCTGACTTGACGGAATATATCTAAATTCTTGAAAATGGAATGCTAGGGGAACGATGTACGTTCTCGCTCTTTGCATATAACACAGATAAATTATAGATATTATTAGGAAAACAGTTTACATAGCATATAATAGAACAAGATATAGGAAAAATGGAATTTTATCAGTATATGCATGTAAAAGAAGCCGTTTAGATATCTTGATAAATTATCCTGATTTGATTAAAATACGAAGGCCTGATGTCAAAACACGAAATATTTGATTTTGATACAAAATATTTGATTTTAATACTAATTTATTAAATCGCTGACGTCAGTAAAACTATTTAAATAGAACCTGAGATGCTTTCACGAAGAATTTCATTTAACAAGAAGAAATATTAAAATAAGATAAAATTATAGTTATTTTCCCAATGCGGCGTACAAATGGAAAGGCTCAAAATAACCAACCTCTTAAACGAAGGAATTAGAGAAATTGCATTGGCACGAGAAAAAAGAGGAAACAAAATAAAATGTGACTAACCTTTTAACTATACTTTGACCAACTGACCTCGAAAGATAAATGGGTCACTTTCTTTGTTATAACCAGCCTCCCTACTAAGTTTGTAGATCCTAGGCCAATGGTTTCCAAAAGTTATTCATCGAAACCTTGACCTTTTAATCCATGCACTGGTCTCGGAAAGCCATGGCAGTCATTTGCTGGTCATGGCCAACCTCTCTATCAGGTTTGATGATCATTGACCGTGTTACTGTTCAATGCCATTGTTACATAACTTTAGATATGACATTTAGTATACTTATAGTCGAGATCAACCTGCCTGTCAAGTTTGAGAGTTTTAGTCCCAAAAGGTTCTCGGGCTATTTATACTACAGAAATATCTCTCAGTGCAATAAAGTGTTCATGATACAGATATCTGTGTACCGTACAAAGATATCTCTCTTACATCAAAAGATATCTCTGAAAAAGAGGTATATGTTTAGAATTGAGACATAAGAGATATCACTTAAAATAGAAAGACATCTCTCAAATGATGTTTAAAAGATATGCAGATATCTTGCTGCGATAAAAGAAATGAGATATCTCCATTAAAACTAAAGATATCTCAATGAAATTACAGAGATATCTGCTTTTGGAATAAATTGTAAAAGGTTTTGCAATAAATTTGGTTACCAAACTACATGTATATCATATCAGTACTACTCATATTATACATGTATATCATATCAGTACTACCCATATCATACATGTATATCATATCAGTACTACTCATATCATACATGTATATCATATCAGTACTACTCATATCAAACATGTATATCATATCAGTACTACTCATCGGACATGTATATCATATCAGTACTACTCATCTGACATGTATATCATATCAGTACTACTCATATCAAACATGTATATCATATCAGTACTACTCATATCAAACATGTATATCATATCAGTACTACTCATATCATACATATATATCATATCAGTTCTACTCATATCAAACATGTAAATCATATCAGTACTACTCATATCAAACGAAACTATAACTGTATCAACAGGGTTTTGTTTTTTAATTTGTTTTCACTTCGGCTGTTCAGCTTTTCTGACATGGAAAACACCGTACTTTCCCCTTAATGCACTGCCAAAAGCTGCAGTATAAAATTATATTGAGTAACTTCAGTCATATTGGAAGGATATATTTTTAAACGTGACTTGAACCATCAAGCTTAGTACAAACGTCTCTTAAGACATACGAACTACAACAGTATTTGTGATATTTTAAAGAAACTGAGAAAATGTCGTACATTATTACAAATACTAGTTTAAAATACAAAGTAAATGGTTGTTGTGAAAAACTCACACTTGGGAAGACCGACGTCGTCCTTTATTATCCGTCGGCAGTTGAAGTCCACCATCGAACGATCCTCTCATTACACTACCCCGTCGACTTACCGACGGGGAGACGTTCAAAGTATCAAATTGTATAGATTCCCGTCGACTAGCCATTGTTTAAATCACAAACAACTTCTACTCGATTTTAATTGCACATATTCTAGATATAATTATGTCTTTTTAAACGAAGCTTCCTTTTGTAATTCTAAATTGTAAAGTGAAAAAATCAATGCAATTTATGTAATTTGAAATGCCTTCTATATACATCGGTTAAAATAACTAGTTTAACTTTTCAATACAATAGCACACACACGACTAGTACTTCTAATCGAGCGAAAGAAGAAACTTTTTTTTTCACTTTTTCTATTCAAACCTGTCATCAAGCATAACAATTCCTTACACTATTCAGTCATAGTTCTCAATTTCACATCTTGTTTCAGAATTTGAAAAGATTGTCATTTGAGCTGTCATAATTTTCTAATATTAGAGTCAAAGATGTGTCCACTTGAATATAAATCACAAAGGATTTGCGACAATTCACAAATTTATGACTAAACCGAAAAGATCTCCCTCATCGAATATATTTTTCAAACTATGCTGAAACTGGATACTAAATCCCGTTTTAATGTATGTATGAAATACAGTTTGTAAGAGTGAATCGCATTACAGAAGCTCTCAAGTTTGATTAGTAATTGATTCCCGCGTTTCGATTTATTTTTATTTCTTTACAGGGTAACCCATCTTCCCATAATTCATTTCCTCACAATTTCCGGATAAATTTATATGCAACAAAACAATGAAAGTAGCATAAAACCCTCACAGAAACAGACACAATATGAAATGAATACTTTATAAGACGAGTTTATGCGTTTTTCGAGATTGCTTTTAAATCACATATTTAGACTGTAGCAGTGGGAATGTTATCTTTGGATTAATCTAAATAAATTATCAAAACATAAAAATAGAAAAACTGAGAAAATAAATAATGTATTGAAAACAAAGCAACAGATCTTGTCACCGTTAGACACTGAATAAACATTGGCATATACCTGTTCTCAGTTGTCGTCGGGGACGCGGGACGCGAGGATGGGACTTGCGACAGGGCGGTCATTGCGCAAAAAATATTTGATTTTCAGAATATAGCAGGTACTAGCTACAACACTGCGAAGGTCCCATGCTCTCTGCAAGGAGTCTAAGATGTAAACACCCCGACTCAACAACAGCAACAACCACCATCAAGTATTGTTAAATACAATATAATGAATACCCAACTTTTTAACGTGTGCATGGCACGTATTATAGTGTATGTTCTCAATCAATAATTGAAGTAAGTGAGTTATAATGAAGATTATTTGATATAAAGTCGTCAGTGTTTGATAAGGTCTATTCTTTGTCAATAAAGAAGTCTTTAAATTGAACTGTATTATATCAAAATTGTCAAAGAAAATGAATGCGTTCCTTTTGTACTTATTTATATTGAAAGAACAGGTGAGAACCTGATCAATTTAATGTCATGGTAAGTAAATAGAGTATCCAAGTATCAGGTGTTATTCTCTCTTTCTTTAATGAATATAAAAAGCTAAATCAGAGTAACGCTAGTAAACATACATGACTATAAAAGAAAATAAACACTTCCGACACCAACACTCAACATTTCAACATTTCTGGAAACCTGCAGGTTTTAGTCACAGCAGGATCCGTAATATACGAACCCTGGTCACAGACGGGTGTGGGCTCAGCTGTATAAACGAATTGTTGTATATTAGTATTCTTACAATGAATCTAAAACTAGTGAAACGTCATATTCCATTATTATGTCTGTGATTATTGCATGTTACAGTTATCTATTTACAATTCAATATGTAGATCAAGGGAGACAACACTTACATTTTAGATTTGGTTGTCATCATGACCATCATTTTGGAGAATTTATCTCCCTTTGTCTCTGATGCAGCACTGGATGCTCTACCATGATCGTCATCGCTAGAAATATACAGGACGATACAATAACATGTCATCAACGGTATTTAAATATAATACCCTCTTCAACGGTAAGGCTTATCAATGCGATTTAAAAATAATAATTTCAAATGTTTAGGACTGGACTGCACTTCGCCATGGGGAAAGAACGTGTGTATATTTTACTTGACTGTATAACAAAATCGTTAATTTATTAACAAGAACTGTCTCACATAAGTGACAAATGCCCCAAAAGAGGTATCCCATAGTCTGTTACATTGGCCTTCAAGTTAAATACCCGGTCACTTGAGCATTGCACTTCATATCTACATACGCTGAACGTTTTTTCAATTCAGTTTAAAATCCTTCAATGTATATACCAGAGTTACAATCTGGACATAAAAATGTGCATATCTAACCTCTAACCTCTCAGTGTGACCTTGACCTTCAATTTACGGACATATGACTTGCGTCTGATACGTCATCTCCATGTGCTCAACAATTGTACCATGCTATTTTAAAATCTTTCCATGTATGTCAAAGTTACCATGCATACAGTATTCCATGACCTTTACACTTTGAGTGAGACCTTAACCTTTGAGGTAGAGATGCGAGTCTTTCACGCGGCGCGTCCTCTTGATATGGTGTGCCATATGATTTGAAAATCCCTTCATGCATGATAAAAGTAAAACCCGGGCACGAAAAAATGTCATGCCGGGCACACGGACGGACGGTGCGACTTTAATATGCCAACCGTCGGGGCATACTAATAATCTGTGGTTTAGCCTATCACCACATAGAACGACAGACCCACATAAACTGTACACTCATCTGTTCACAGTGTTTGTAATAGCTTGAGTGGCAAATGGTCAAAACGGATACAAATTAACCTCTGCGGACGTATAAATTATATGTACTGCAAAGTCATATACATGTACTTTGTATACACACACACAGATACTTGAAAATACAGTTTAAAAACGTTTTTCTTTGTAACGTTTTAAAATAGAAGTTTGTATAGGCATAGACGATATACGGTGAAGGTAACTCATCCCTGACTTCTTTCTTCTAAAAGTTATTACGAATTGAATTGAACTGACTCCCAACAGACCGTGAATGAGATGCTATATCACTTTCGGAGTACGTTATAAAATTTAAAAGAACGCCTCCGAATTGTCTATGACACAACAAAGAAGTGTTATGAACAGACTGGAAATGTCAGTGAACAACGGTATGACCTTAGAGCAAGGAACATGGCTCCATCTGTGTTGTGAAGGGTATAGGGTTCGACTCCCGGTCGGACTGCACATTATTCTCACCCTGTGACATAAGCAAGCGTAGAAATACTGTGACTACAACAGACTCGGTCTAAATTTTGTTTTTCATTGAACATTCAAACAGCAGTGTTATACTTACTCCTGTTGCTTTGCGGCAGCCGTCTGTCTGAAACATAAATGTAAGAAAACATGAAATTCACTCATCTAAAGGGCAATGTACTAACAAGTTGTCATACCCGTCTTAGTTGTCGCTTTGTTTAGGTCGCTGAATAAGCCCTGTGACTTTAAAACACCTTAAATATTGATTGATGGCCATGGGTTCAAGCCCAGTTACCGGTAAGACTCATCATATGAGAAGAAAGTTCGGAAAGAGTCTAGCATTGGTCCATTCCAGGAACAACGGTAAGCTCTTTGCCTATGGACAACTGAAATACTGTCGAAAACTGCGTCAAAACTGTGCGTTAAAGAAAAAATAATTGTTCTCACAATGTGATTGTAAGTAATTGTACTGTTTCAGTGATTTTGCTAGAGTTTGTGACGTCATTTGAATCAGTTTTAGTACTTAGTCTAGTATAATATACATTCCAACCTCTCTTAACAACACCCTCACAGAGAAAACAAACTCTTCAAAGACTTATGTTTTATTTCCCAAAGCAGATTTACCTGAACAAATTAACCTCCACAGAGCGACAACCTCTCCACACAAAACAAAAATGGATGTTCCTTTTGGTGTTGTGGAGATGTTAGACTGTACAATGTGTTACTTTTCCTTACTTTCGGGAAATATGGAAATCATAATCACAAGCTCATCGTCCACAAGGTGCTGGTTCCTTAATAAAGGAAGGTTGATCAATATGTCAAATCCTTATTTTAAGTGTTTTGTGTGCCGGGAGACTGTAACTTTAAGTACACAATCGTCAAGATGCCATTAACAGTAGTATTGACTCCATCCGCCAGTAGCCATAAGCCCAAGGGAGACAATCAATTGTTTCACAATGATGTCTCTGTCTAAGGGAGACAATCAAGTAAGGTACGGATCATAAACAATCTATGGATATGGGAGAAATTGGTTATAAACATATTCGTGTCACTTACTTTTTCATAACATTTCCAAGAAGCTTCTTGAATGCCGCCATCTTGAAGGATCAAACGTTTCAAACTCTCAGACTATATTCTGTGAAAAAATAAAAACTTTGTTTCAATCATGTAGTTAGATTTTTTTTAATCAGGCACAGAAAAGTGATCCCATGTCAGAAATGAGTTAATGCTAGAATTAGGAAATATATTGGAGTGTAGATGCGTGGTAATTAACTACGAGCATTTAAACGACACACGATGATATACTAACCGGTATAATCAAAGGACTGAAAGTGCTGGAGGATCGATTGTCTCTG
>JAUMHA010398382.1:0-11392 GCA_032359765.1 Saxidomus gigantea | reverse complement strand
GACATGTCTCGATTATAACGTTACATCTTGAACTTATTTTGAGATAACACTATGGTCTTATCCGTATTACGTAGCATCCAACGAAAAGCTGAAACCTCTAGTGAGCTCGACAAAATATCGGTCAGTGTATTTATCGTTTAAGACTTTACCTTCAAAAAGCAATTTCCGTTAATCTTACAGTTTTCTGCCCAGCATATGTTTCAGATGCCTCAAAAATGTTCCTAAAACGCTTTTTCGCAGCACACGCATATGTAAGAATAATACTCACTTGTATGCCACACTCTTAAATGGAGTCCTTCTTAAGTTTATGATTCAAATATGGTTAACTCCTCGGAGGTAAGGGAGTGCCCCCAAACGTGTCTGACACCACCCCCTACCACAGAGGGCACTCCCTTACCTCCGAGGAGTTAACCATATTTGAAAGTTATTTATTCAATTTAGATGCAAAATCACACGTGTCACGTTAGACGCGTAAACCTGTAAACAAACACAGACATTACATTAGTAGGGGAGAGCAATCTTGATAGAATATTTTCTGTGTGATACTTTAACCTACGAGTAATATTCCGCCCTACCTATTTTATTAGTACAATTCTCCTTACTATAAAAAGCACAGACGAATTTTAATAAAAAATACCCCATAAAATTTAAAAGACAGTCTTCACAACACTAACATTATTTAAGTTTGAGATATTAAGAAAAGAACTGTCTTTGTGGTTCGGGTAATGAAGGGTGCGATTCATTCTCCCCCCATGTTGAAAGCGTGACTATCAGGAGAAAAAATAAAACAACAACATTAGCAGTTTTCATTTTATATTATTTCATAAATGTCTCTTTAATCTGTTACATATAACCATAAATTCTGTTCTCTTCTTGACTGTATTTATTTATAGAATTCAGAAATGAGACTAATGTGTAAGCAATTCTGTTCAAAAGTCAATGATTTTGTCCTTGACATACATGTACACGTAATTTTCTTTACGGTACTAAAGCGCCGAGATAGTTGGTGTACACAATGTCTGTGGTTATGAATGTTTCATGAGCCTATTCAAACTCAAGAATGTGACTCTGATTTTAAGACACTAAGACCGAGAAACATTTATGAATTGCATGATCTTAAACGCTAGATCAAAGGCATTAGGGCGTGCATGTACAATTTTCGAAGACAAAAAGTGTAACCAGTCATCGTTTCTATAAAAAAAAATATATACAAAAACCAAGTATGCAATCAGCAACAGAAGAACAAAGCAAAGTCATATAAGATAATATTTATGTTTAGACAAGACACACCTTGATTAAAATATATCACTGTTTTGTCTTTAGCTCGTTCAAAGGAGACGAGACTTCTAACAGCAAATGGCCAGCAGTAAGTTTCAATCAGATATAGGAATATTCAATTGCCATGACTTTAAATCATGTATTTACGTAATAAAACTTTTTTTCAATAAATATATTTTGATAAATACCCCCCCAAAAAAACAAAAAAAAAAAACGTTCAAGTGAGCAGCAGAAAGTAGTACTAATTATTCAACTCTCTTTTTGACATCAATACAAACATGAAAAAGTTGTTCGTTAGCCGCGCTAAAATCTTCAAATTTGAGCACAATAGCAATAATTCCGTACGATGATTCGGAAGCTGATTCATCATATACATAATCGCTTTACATTTATCTACAGTTATAATGAAATCAATCATTGGTCGAGTTTATTTAACACGAACCAATAGAGGAATGAAATTCACAAAGGACCAATTTCTCTTACACATACAGCCATTTCTAATACATTGTACAAGTACAAAGTTTTCGATGATATCATAATTAATTTGGCCAGTTTAGACCACTTACATAAAAAAATGTTGCATTGTCAAAAAACTTCCTGGACGTCGAGGTTACAAACAAGTATAAGTTAGCTATTTTCATTTGCATTATAATTGTTTTCGCACGTAAGATACGAAATCACCATGTCGTTGATATTTCGATGACACCCTGGTCCTGCTATATACATGTAAAACAATCGCATAGTTTACTTTGTCCGCGACACGCTGTTGTAGGAGCTTGTGTGTATTTAGCAGTTTCAAAATCCAACAATTTCAGCAATTGGTCTTCAGCTTCCGCAACAGAAAATGTGAATGCATTAGACCAGTCATTTGTGTTGCACGTAAGCATTTCATGTTCATACTAAAATGCAAAACATCTAACAGCGACAAAGGGCATAGGTTTCCAGTATGAATTAATGGTAATTTGCCTGCTGAAATCCTAATAACAGATGGTTTAAGTTTTTTCAAGATTTAATCGGCCTAAATCTTTCTCCAGTTTGTCTAGTATCTTTGTAACAAGTATTATTTCGTCTTCCGCCGCCACGTCGTATATTTGTTTCAAGCATACCTGCAAGATATTGAAACTTTTGTAGGCAGACAATAAACTGCCAATAACTGGGAACATGTACTTTGAATATTTTTTAAACGTTGACCAATTCTTATCCTCTGTGGATTCAAGCAGTGTTTCTCCTGTCGATCTCTTTAATATCAAGTACGACTTCAGACTTTTTAGTAACGATTCCTTTGGCTCACCTAATTCTTCAGATATCATATCCAGCGATTTTGTATCAAGGCAGAACTTTTCTAGGCAACGTTCATGAATTGAAGATACACTTAAATTGCCAAATCCTGTTTCAAGGTTTGGTATAGGAAGAAACCCATAAATGACTGACCCAAATTTGCGCCATTTGAATTCATGCTTGTTAGAACTCTGTTTCGCCATAATTACCAATTTAGCACGTTCCATAAGCAGTGCAGGAATAGCACCAGCTCTCATATTCAGTAAACCTTTTAGCTTTTCATCAAGTTTTTTGAAGTCGTTCGAATTTCTGTCCGCTGAGCTCACCAAGTATATCTCGATCTTGGCCGGCGTTAACCCCCCCTTCATGCATATTCTCTAGTATGTCAGCTCTTATCTTTGATGTGTACTTCTCCTCGGAAAAATCTTTTGGGTAATCTCTTTTTGCATTCATCAGGTCTGAATCAATTGTTGTCCTTACAAACAGTACATGTTTTCCTAATTTGGAAATTTGCTTTGCCAGCCACATATCGTTTTCGAGGAAGCGTACAGCGGTTACTATAATTACTACATCAAACTGCGAAATGTTAATTTCATTTAAATATCTGTCTCAAGTAAATTTCTGCGTTCCATTTCCAGGTAAGGCCCAAAGAGCAAAAAGTTTATTTTCTGGATACGTATATTTCATGCCTTCTATAGTTGTTTCGACAACACCTACCTTGGCTGCACCGTAATCAGAAGGTTTCAGTTTACTGAGAGCATTGATCAGGCTGGATTTGCCAGCACCTGACTGTCCGATCACTGCAATATTTATCTTCTGTTTTTTCCATCCCTCAAATGATCGCTTGATGTACTTGTTCAGACACTCTGTGTGGTACCCGCTTCTTCCATTTCCTTGTCTAGCATATCATTTTGCACAAATAAGCGAAATGCCTGTGAAAATAACAATAAAACATATGGAAACATCTTTTACTAGACAAAGAGATTATTCTCTAATTATACTATCACGTAACTTACTGCTAGTTTATCTTATCATCCCGTTACTAGTATTACGTCAGAAAACAAAGAATTGACGCTTAAATAGTTAGATCAAATCTTGTGCTTTCAATATACAGGCTTCAGTGGACTATTTATATGCGCTTTGTGCTCTCTTCTCTTATTTCTTTTTGTTTCTTTTGTCAATTTAATGTTTCATCCGTTGAAAAAATTATTATTGAAATATTATTACACATATTATTACGTTTCATGATGATCTAACTAATGGCTATATGTGGAAGAGGAAATAGTTCATTTGTGAATTTCACTCCTGTATTGGTTCGTGTTAAATAAACTCGACCAATGATTGATTTCATTATAACTGTAGATAAATGTAAAGCGATTATGTATATGATGAATCAGCTTCCGAATCATCGTACGGAATTATTGCTATTGTGCTCAAATTTGAAGATTTTAGCGCGGCTAACGAACAACTTTTTCATGTTTGTATTGATGTCAAAAAGAGAGTTGAATAAGTATTACTACTTTCTGCTGCTCACTCGAACGTTTAATTGGATATTTATCAAAAAACATTTATTCAAAAGAGTTTCACTGTCAAACGGATTAACAGTAAAATGATAATGTTGTTACCGTAACGCCAAAAAAGGTATCAAATTCTTCCAATTAAACAGTTACCAAGTTTATACAGAGCAAAGTAAGTATGATCAGTTCAGTCTGCCTGAAAAGGTCAGCTTCTGAACATTTATTCTAGTTGAAAACATAGAATTTTCTCTCCTGGATTAGAAACATAGCTATTTACTAATATTACTTAGTGAACAATTTGCCTGCTATGAGGTGTTAACACAGGTTTTAGGCGTGTACCTAACTGTTAACCAACGGAGACACAATGATAACAGTTGAGCAGGTTAAAGCCTTACTGTCTTACTACTTATGGTATTATTAGACATCGGAACCTCATATTTACATGCCTCTTGATGTTAAACTGAAATCAGTATTTGTATAAAGAATACTTACTCCATACTCTTCTCTTTGTTCAACAAGAGTTTCTTGCGCTTTCTCCCTTCATCACCTCTTTTCTCAGCACAAGTTCTTCTTTCCCCTGCTTCACCAGCTCCATTTCCAGCTTCACCACTCTCCTTCGCCGCCTCATCACTCCCTTTAGTATGATCACTGAAATGTTATGCAGTGCATAATTATAATTGTATCAACATGTAATAAAAAAATGCAAACTTTCTTTTTCTTGTTTACGGACATTGAAATGTAATATATAATTAAAAAATCTTAAATGCTGTTCTAGAAAAGGTCAAGTATGTCCGCATAAGCTTCGGCTTGATCCTAGAAAATCCTCTTCAGATATGCAAATGATATCCTAAATGACAAGCTCGTTGCCAGCAACATTAGGTACAATCAACCTTATGACAATCAACATCTCAGCATGTATAGAAAAGCTGTAAGCACTCTACTTGTAAATGTCAAGTTTTTCTGAATCAGAATGACAGTTTGTCACAATGTTTGCCTTGACGAACTCGTTGAACTCTTTGAAAACTGGGTTAAGAGGGGTAAAAGTAAGTCACGGTGCCAAATTATAAACATTCTGAAATCCATTTTTCATAAAAGTAATAAAGGTGTACAAGTCAACTAGCCTGGTGGAATATCACTAGATAATGTTATATACCAAATAGGTTTCCCTATATATAGAAGATTTTTAAAGTTTTTCCTATGTAAGCCTATGCAAAAAGTGACCACCCCTGCGGGGTCTATTTTAACCCGGGGGTCATAATTTGAACAATCTTGGAAGAGGTCTACTAGACAATACTACATGCCAAATATCTAAGCTCTAGGCCTTATGGTTTCAGAGAAGAAGATTTTTTAAGTTTTTCCTACATAAGTCTGTGTAAAACTAAGTGACCTCCTGTGCGGGGTCAATTTTGATCCGGGGGTCATAATTTCAACAATCTTGGTAGAGGTCCACTAGACAATGCTACATGCCAAATATCTAGGCTCTAGGTCTTGTGGTTTCAGAGAAGAAGATTTTTTAAGATTTCCGATATAAGACTATGCAAAACTAAGTGGTCTCCCCTGCGGGGTCTATTTTAACCCGGGGGTCATAATTTCAACAATCTTGGTAGAGGTCCACTAGATGCTACATGCCAAATATCTAAGCTCTAGGCCTTGTGGTTTCAGAGAAGAAGATTTATAAAGATTTTCCTATATAAGCCTATGCAAAACAGAGTGACCATCCGCGCGGGGTATATTGTTGTTCAGGCCCGGCGCAATCGTTTTCAGAACGCTACTTCCTTACAAAACAGCTTGCAGAATGCAACAAATGTACGGGTACTTACCCAAACAATAAGGAATAGATTGAATAATGCTGGTATAAATGCCAGACGTTCTGCCAGTCGTGTTCTTTTGACTAATAACTACGTCAGGGAACGCTTACGTTGGGCCCGTGACCATGTGCAATGGAGACCCCGCATTTGGACCCCAGTTTTGTTTAGTGATGAGTCTAGATTTTGTCTAGACTTCACAGATATACGTGCCAGAGTGTGGAGAAGACCAAATGAACGTTTTGCACCTGCTTGCATCTCTGAACACGACCGATATGATGGAGGGTCCGTCACGGTATGGGGAGGAATAAGTGTCAATGGCAAAACTGACCTCCATATTGTTGATAACGGTATTGTCGCGAGAT
Source organism: Saxidomus gigantea (assembly GCA_032359765.1). Taxonomy (NCBI): domain Eukaryota; kingdom Metazoa; phylum Mollusca; class Bivalvia; order Venerida; family Veneridae; genus Saxidomus; species Saxidomus gigantea. Next base: position 5,149 of record JAUMHA010398382.1, on the reverse strand, counting down.
TCTTGACGTACATGTACGCCAATATGCAGGTGCAGTGGGTCCAGGTTTAATTCTAATGCAGGATTATGCTCGCCCACACACTACCCGCATCACTAACCAATACCTTGCACGTGAAACAATCGAGCTCTTGCCTTGGCCTGCAAGATCCCCGGACCTCAATCCAATTGAACATGTCTGGGACATGCTTCAGAGGGCTATATCTTGTTGCCCTTTGTGGCCGGTGTCCCTCGCAGAACTTCGTGCTGCCTTACAAGAGGAGTGGAACAGAATGATCAACCGGCTAATTCAGAGCATGCTTAGGCGCTGTCAGGCTGTTATGAATGCTCGTGGACACCATACAAGATATTAAAAATTATTTGGAAAATAACCACTTTTACAAACTTCCGTCTATTTACGAATTTTTAAGTGTTCCAGCTTAGATAACTTTACACTCATGTTCTAATTCAACTCATATGACTAATTAACCGATTGTATCAAATAATCAATACAAACAAAAACTTAGTATACCATAAACTGTGCAGTGTGTTATCCCAACAATACTAGTTACATATTACAAAAGTGGCCATTATCAAATTTTGAGTAGTATATAATTATATATTATGCCCGGTAACACAATCAGGGGTGCGTATACATACAAAATATTTCTAATACATTTATCTGTAAACATCAGAGAAAAGGATGCCACACTTTTGTTTGTAAAATTAACAGCATTCTTCTGATGGTGTATATTATAGTCTTTTTACTGGCAACTTAAAATCAACACAAATATACATCGGAAATTGTTTTTCCATTGATAGAAAGACGAAATAAGAGAAGCACTTTTCAAGCAATAAATACAAAAAAATCGTTTTTATGGATTTAATTTATTTGAGTATAAATCAAATTACATTTGTAAATCAAAGCAAATGTGTTAGCACTATATGACTGGGTCGGCGTTGCATGGTATTTCTCCTGAAAACTTTAAGTGCTGCAGCACGCAAGCGGTGTATTTTAAAAAGTACAAGAACATTATATGCTCACTAATCGCACTGCACGTAAAGAAATTGCAGTCGGAAGGTAAACAACCACCTATTGAAATGAAGTCAGTCCGCATTGAAAATTACAGTGAATGTTAGAATCTTTTCCTTCAGAAGAATAGTTCAAACAGAAATTATGGACCGGATAAAGAGTTTATACATCTGTACTACTTTAATTGATAATAATGTTATGTTCAATTTATTTTGAATGTTGACAGCTTATATTTATACAGGTAAACGTAAATTGGTTATTAATTACAAGAGGGCCAAGATGACCCTATATCGCTTACCTGACTATCATTGCACATTGAAACGTAGGTTAAAGGTCACAATCAATGGCAGTCAAAGGAATTTTGGAAACCAATTTGAAAAACTAAAAATAATCCAAATTTCATCTCTTGAGCTTGAAGAACTAAACTTAGACCAAAGGTCAAGGTCAAGGACAGAGTTGAAATCTGCATTCATAAATGTACAGATGGATTTAATGTCACTGTTGTAAGCTCAACAACAGAAAAGTAGGTCATTAGGTTATGGTCAAGGCCAGCCAGTGTCGAAGTTAAAATCTACATGCAAACTGTATACATGGTCCAAATTTCATTGATGTAGCTTAAAAAAAGGGAAAGTAGATCAGTTGGTCAAGTGGTCAACGTCAAGGTGAACCATGGTCAAAGTTGAAATATGCATGCAAAACTATCTATTTCGAATTTCATTGTTGTAGCTTCAAAAACAGACAGTAGGTCAGCAAGTCAAGATGATCCAAGGTCAAAGTTGAAATCTGCATGCAAAACTATCCATTTAGTTTTAATTGCTGTAGCTTCAAAAACAGAAAAAATATTCTGGTTGCCATGAAAACGGAAAGGAAACTCTTTAAAAGTCTTCTCAAAAACCGGATGGCCCAGAGATTAGATATTTATCATGTAGTATTGTCTAGTAGACCTCTCCCAAGATTGATCTAATCATGACCTCCGGGTCAAAACTGACCCTGCCAGGAGGACACTTGAGTTTACAAAGGTTTACGCAGAGAAGTTTTTAAAATCTTCTCTGAAACCACAAGACCCAGAGCTTATATATTTGGCATGTAGCATTGTCTAGTGAACCTCTACCAAAAATTTTCAAACTATACGCCCGAGCGTAACTTTTTAACATAGGCTTATAAATTTTGAAAATGTTTATGTCTAAAACCACGAAACCCAGACCTTACATATTTGGAATGTAGCATTGGACCATGAACCCCGTGTCAAATCTGACCCTGGCCCCTGGTCACTCGATTTTACATACATGTATTGTGATATAGGGAAATAATAAAACATAATTTTTAACAAAAACCGAAATGTTTAGAGCTTGCTTAGATATTTGGTAATTAGTATAGTCTTGTTGATCTCTAATAGAATTATTCAAATCATATCCAACGTGTAAAAGTGATCCCGGTCCGGCTTATATCAAAATATTTTCTTGTCTCAAACCACAAGACCCAGAGCTCATATATTGCCTAGTGGTCCTGTATCAAAATTGTTCAAATCATACCCATAAGGTCCAAATTGGCCCCTCACCGGGGTCATTTTTGCAGTTTTGCCACCTTATTTCCGAGATTCCTGTGACCGTTAGACATCCTTTCTTGTTTAAAAGTGCAATGATACTCAGGTGAGAGATATATGGCTATCATGGTCTTCTCATTTAAAAAGACAGCTAAGCTACCTGATCTTTAATGTGTCAAATTGGGGTTTAACAGAAATAGAAACTGACTTATAAAAAGTTTTTGTTTCTCATTTACTCCGAGTTAAATGCATTGCTTAAAACATGTACAGAGATGTAAAAAGAATCCTGTGTTACATTGAAAAACTTGTACTTTACCGTTTTACAGAAGCACACGTTCTTCTTTCTGGTGCGTCTTGTCTAGATTTGTGAGCTTTTTCTTCAATGTATGAGGTTTCCGTGTATACCGCGCTCTAAGAGAAACTAGTAGACACAGCAAAACACAAATTACGAAAACTATAACTATATCCATTTTTTAATTAATGTTTAAGGACAGCAAATATTTCTGCAGTCAAGTTAGCAATAATTAGATAGTTATCTAAAAACCCCATTTCTCGCACACTTATTGTTCACTAAGTAACGAAAAAGAAAGTAGGAAATGAAATATCCTTCTCTAAAGGCCCGTCTACACAGTAAACTGTTATACATAAACCTAAGGTGTATATTGCGTTAAGTTGTAAATCATGATAGTTTACATGGTTATGCAACATATTAAGCAATGGGGTTGGTCTAACACAAGAGATTAGTGTTCGTGGGATATATGTCGAACTGTATTAGAAACTGCATGTTGAGGCTTAAACGTTATAACAATATTTAATGATAAAAAAATGGATGTGGTACAACTGCAATATACTAGTATAGCAATTAATGTTATGCTTCGCGCGGAAGTTAAATAAGCTGTTGGAAACACAAGCTGAGTATCAAGGTAGCTTTTTAAAAAGCTAGAAAGCGAACGATCACTATATTGTTAATTTACACGGCATTTAAATATTGGCTTCATTTCGTTTACGAAATGCCAGTGACACTACCGAGTTGGTAGTAATGATCGAAACAGGTTGTAAAATGTAAAAAAAGCATAAGAGGATTTACACTCCCTTTCACTAAGTTAAGCCTTTCATTCGAAAAAAATTATTGCCGTATATCGCTCATCACACCATTTATGACTGATTATGATCCCTCTGTTGGAGTTGCACTGAACTCGAGCAGAGGGTTTTGAAAATGAAGCCTGCACAAGAATCATACATGAATACCATATGTTTAAAATTTCAAAGTGTTATAACTATGCCAAAAAGGACATTGTAGGTAGGTGTGTCCAACTTCAACTACAGGAATGTTAGTTGGAAGTGGACCACTATAAAATGCTATATGCCTAGTAGCCATGTACATTCCGAAGCGAAGCTTTTCCTATGTAGGTCTAACTGAAAGAATGTGCCATTTGTAACCCCTGGGGCATGATTTAAACAAGCCTGGTGAAAATCCATGTAATGCTACATAAAAATATCTAGGTTCTGGACCTTGTGGTTTTGGAGAACAGTATTTTCAAAGTTTTTTCCTATATAATTTATGAAAAATAAGAAGGGCCGATTTTGACCAAAAAAAGTATGATTTGTACTTGGTAGAGGCCTACTTGACAGTGCTACATACAAACTATCTATTGTGTGGGAATTGTGTGAGTATACAAAATCGCAAGTAGAAACCATCACCAGTTTTCGTGTTTTGTTCTTGTCAAGTGAATTGAGCAAGTATGCAAACTTTGACATATCTTAAAGATCTGTAGTGTAAATTGTATTAATTTAAAAGATATTCATTCACAGCTGAGATGAAAGTTTTGAAAGAATACAAATTTCCTCCTCACGAAGTATTTAGAACATTACGAAAAAACTATTACTTTGCACTAAATTCGAGAGTGTTTGTTAATTTTTTCTTCATTTGTTGGTGCATATTTTAACGATACAGCCATATTCTAAAAAGTTTATCAATTTTAGTGTCTTCGTTTAATTTACAAGGTCCAAAGACCTTTTTGGACAAACTCATTTTATATTAAAATATGTGAGTGAGCAGCTTTAAGTGTATCTGTTTGATTATATTAAACTTTTCGTCACTGATTATTTAATGGGGTCACTGCTGAAATTTAAAAAAATAACAAGAAATTTTATTGACACTGCTTTTATGGAGACTAACATATTGCTAGTAAATTTCTGGGAAAAAATGATGGGTCAATGACTGAAATTTTTCGCAATGTTAATCTTTAGATCAGATCAAGGTGCTAAATGCAGAATTAGCTAGAATTTTGGTACCGTAAACGTTTATGTATTTGATGTATATTTCAGAGTAGGTATCCATGTTTAATCTTTTCTAATATAGTATGTCACGATGAAAAATTGGAGATAGTGATATTTCCATCATAATCTTAATAAATATTCCGCTCCTTATTATTACCCCACCCACTTTACTGAAATTCATTTTTTCACTCTTTATTCATTGACTATTTTCATGATAAAGGAATAACAAGGTTTTTAAGACATTTTGCCTACAATTTGAATAAAATCTTTGTTTTAGAATGCAAAAATTAAAAATGGGGGGGGGGGGGGGGGGGGGGG
>JAUMHA010398371.1:0-11393 GCA_032359765.1 Saxidomus gigantea | reverse complement strand
TCCGCCCATTATTCCACCGAAATTGTGACTCCCGACTCACTTTAAGGTTAGTTTTGGTCAACGGAACGAGATTCAACCAACTAATGACTCGCGTGGGGATTTAACGTAGATCCTAGCAATTAACATACAAAATGTAACAAATTTAAAAAGGGGGTCTTCGCGCAATATTTTTCACAAAGTTGCAATAAAGTAAAGTTGGGACATAAAAAAATAATGATTGTGGAGTAATAACATCGTGTGGACTGTCGTTTGACGTTATTACGTTCAGCGCTCAACGTTCAGTTTGGCAAATATATGAACTTGAAGGCTAGAGATTGAGATGAAAATAAGTGAAATCGTGCATACTGTGTTAGTCAAATGAAATTTAAATGCTACGACATCTTTTACATTAATTAAGAACACTGTGTCTGCAATTTAGTTACAGTAATAGCAATGCAATTTTGAATGGTCTCTGTAATGTATATAGAACAGTTATCGTTTTTAGAATTTACGCATGTTCCTTCATAATTTTCCTGCTTTTGCATGATTGACTCTTATCGTTATCTACAAACACAATAAAAAGCAAAATGATTTCATGCGATTGTCTGTTTTATATTCTACAATGTACGATAGTATAATATACGCTTAAAATCCCAGGAGCACAATTTACAAGTAGCTCTTATTTTACCAAGAAAGATGAAAACTGAGTTGTGCGTGTTTACACTTGTATAGACCATGTATGATCGGTTGGTATTTAAGTCCTTTTTGAGCACATACATATAACTGCAGTCGGACCGCTCGCGTTGTCGGGTGGCCAGAGTCGCTGACTTGAAATTGCTGTAACTTCAGCTCTCACTATTGAGGGATACCGGGTAAATGTTCGAGCCTTTCTACCGACCATGTCTCTTTATGTGAGAAAGTTGGCAGTTTCTTACGAAAGATGGAGTCTAGTATTGTACTTGTCCTTCCCATGAACGGAGGTAAACTGCCCGCCTGTAAACAACATAAATACTGTTGAAAATGGGCGTTAAACCTCGAACAAACAACTTGACAAAAGTTCTTAAAGCATTGGACCAGAACCAGTTCTTATATACTTCAGACTTCAGCGCTTTACCCATCGTGGGTCAGATGCTGATAAAAGGCAGACCGTATCGAAATAATTCAAAATAATAATTCTCATAATAAGAGATGACTTTACCTAGTAAACTTCTGATACACATCATAGCTTGTGTGCGAGTCTGCTAAAACACAAAAATCCTTATTAAAAGCTTTGCCATAATTTAAGAGCTATGCCAATTATATATATATATACATTATTTGATAACAGAACGCAGTTCAGATTTGTCATTGATACTACAAAAACATGTAGTACAAAATGTATAGTCAAAGGCAAAGAAACGCAGCAATTTTTATTTTCTTATTATTTACAGGAAAGTGTCCACGTATATTTTTTCATTAAAACGTGTTTCCTATCTGTCTGCATGAAATTACAATTTGATAATTCATTTAGAGACGTTTATTATTTCTTCTATGTCTCAGATCCAGGCGAATTATGCACCGGATATAATAAATTTCAAGTTAATTGGCAAAGTTGCGTTTCTTTTTTTTCTTTTTTCTGCGATTGTTTACTAGTATAAGTCACGACCGACCCTGGGACTTCTCCCTGGGTGAACTTGCCAAGACTCCTGACAGGCGCAGGTTGAAGAGAGACAGATGCAGGTACCATGGAATCCGGGTACCAGACCCTATCTCTTTTATGAATTGACCAATCGGTTCTTTTGCATGCCCGGTGTATAGCACCAATGCACGTGAGACTACCTCTGGATTTCTAACCAGTTCATCTCTAGATGGGTGGGAAAAGCTGAAAAGCGTTTCTGAAATGTCCAGTGCTCCGGTCGGGATTCGAACCCTGGACCTCCGGATTGGTATTCCTTGGCGTTAACCACTCGACCACCGCATAACCATTGCGTTTCTTTTGCCGGTCAGTATATCTTAGTACACAACAACGGTTCTTTGATTATTACAAGAAACGGAATATAATTGAACAAGTATTAGCATTTCCGAAACATGGTAGGAATTTATCGAGAGCATTCTAGCAGTGTGTTGCACCCTGTTCTTTCACCCCCTGCTGCCCTTTTTGACTCCCCTCTCTGCCCTCTGATGCATTTTTGTTGTAGCCCACATTAAATAATTATTAACGATACAGAAACCTTTTAAAATCCTTGGAGAAGCATCTCTTAGCATTATAAAAGAACACTTTCACTATAAAAGGGTTGTAATCTTCTACAAGCAACGTTTTCGATTTTAACGGATATTATATCATTCTTAAGTGGTCTAACATGCAGAAACTGCCCTGTCCCCAAAGTGCACCCTGTCCCTTTTTGAGGGCACCCTGCCTTGTTTGGCAGTCTCGAATAATACCTGCATGGTGATTATTCCCGTCAGCCATTTTTCTTCTACAGTATTAGTTGTGTAAAATATTGTTGACACCAAACTGTAGATATGGGTTAAATCATTTGGTGGTTCTTAATGTGGTGATCTAGATAGTTATTATTTGTGTTCGGTCCCGAAATATACCGTTCGTAGGGGATATAACTAATTCCTTCATCTTTGCATGATCGTATATATGACACGTCGTTGGAACCTGACGCAAAAAGATCTTTGACGTAAACGGAATTAAAAGTTCCTTCGTAAAACAAGGTTCAACATAATCATATACAACAATAATACGTTATGATATAATATGTGTACATGCATATATTAGTTCAATATATTTAAATTTCGAGACACTGAAAACGATTTTAAGCTATAGTCTATAAAGAACTATAATTGCTATAGTTTTTGTGCATATTTATTGTTTATTATTCATAGCAAGTCATTGTGCTAACGTCGGCCTGTGCTAACAAAAAAATCCCGATCGTCATCGCATGTAATAGCTTAAATCTCTGTTTTCTGATAGGACATAATGTGAATGTACAAGTGTACTCAATTTGACTCTATCATACAGATAAAAAGCGACTTCAAGAGGCTATTAAACGATTACTTAAATTGTTAAGTATGCATTCAACTTGTTAAAGTGGGGACAAAGCATACTAAGTCACAATCCTACAGATATTTCTTTCAGGTAGGTCTTTAATTTGAACTTTCGATACAGGCCTAAACAGACAAAAGTTTGGTTTGCACTTTAAACGCATTTTCCTCCGATGATAACGGCAAAGATTGCTAGATTAGTTACTTTATATAGCATATTTAAGCCTAAGTTATCATGTTCAAGTGCGGCACTGAACTACTTGTGTGGTAGCTAAACAAACTGACAAGATTATATGAACGTCCTCTAAAATTTATGTAACATGCGTGCATTGCTAAAATATTCCAACCGTAATCCTCGGGTTTTCTCATGGCGACAATTGCATACTTTCTAACCTTAGGAAGCCATTTACCTTTATAAAAGGAAAATGTATTAATACGTATTAAACTCACCAAAGCTGTCATCACAGAAAAACATGTTTAGTTGCTGCCAGTTACAGTTTTTTTTCCTCTTAGATAAGACATAAACCAATAATATTTTGAGGCACATTGGAATTAGTCTACTACATAAGATAAATGATAAACAGTATCAAAACTTTTTTTTGGAAATCAAACATGACCATTCCTGTATATAATCCTTTAGTATCATTAGTTCTCATATGATCCAATACATGTACAAGACATGTATCAGTATGAGTTTCTAAAATCGGACTGCTATTCGAGAAATATATTATTTTCAGCTTAATACTTTTCAAAACTTCAGACACAATACATAAGAAACTGGTTTATAATTGCCTACCTTAAGATTACTATATTTCTTAAACAGAGGGTTTACCTACCCATTTTCATATCACCTGGTACCGTATTATTTGTGATCTACATATTTACACTAAAAGTAAATGATACTTTTCTGAAGACTGCAGCATCCTTCAAACTCTAGCAGGGACTTCATCTAAACCAGTACAGAATTGGGATTCTTAAGGTCCTTGTATGCAAAGTTCTTATTCTACAGTTTCTGTCTTTGTGAAAATCAATCAAGGCTTCTGAATTTAAGTCAACCAATTTTAGGACATTGCAATTTATCAACAATAGTCATTGAAATGGTTGGGGTTTTCACAGGACTATGCGAATTTACATAATCAATATTTTGAACAACATTGTCATTTCCGATTTCCACCTTTGTAATATTTTATAGCCTAAATATTTCGAATGTTGCCATAGAGTACAATTCACATAATGATGATGATAATGATGATGATGATTATTATTATTCTCACTAATAAAAAAGTATTTTTACATGGGTTATTGATGTGTTTGCTTAAATGTAAAACATATCAACGATTTGCTTTTTTAAATGGATAGTTTTGTTTTAAAAAGGTTGAAGAGCAGAAGGAATTAATTCATACTAATTTATTTATTCTCAATTGCGAAACAAGTTCTTACAACTTAGATTAAACGCTCTCGAGACCCATTCCAGATGGAATCAACCTCGAAGAGAGAGAGGCAATGTGGAAATATTTGTGTCTTACCTAAGGACACTGCCGACATGGCTATGGTGGGGGTCGAACCAATGACCCTTCGATCCTGAATCCGGGACCCTTCGATCCTGAGGCGAACGCACTACCACTGCGCCACGACGGCTCCAGAAGGAATGATGCCGAATAACGTCGAATATTTCATAAAACACGGTCAAGTTTTCGAAAATGTTGAAAGTTACAGCGAGTGATATTGTTCAATGATAATACCTTCATGTATACATGATTATGCGCATTCTTTGATAAACTTCCTATGATATCGAACAGTAGGATGTCAATAACCACGAACGAGCTTTCAAACAATATGAATTATATTATAACTTTCTACTTATTCGTAATACTGTAAAGTGTTGCCACCATGGGCTTAATCAATACTAGTGAAATAAGTGCTTTCTTTATGAAACGCACGTTGCGTACGTTCGACACGCACATGCGTCCATAATTTATCATAAATCTACTTCAAGTTACATACGATATAGATAAACATAATTAAAGTACTATACACAAAAAGTAACTCCGAAGGGAGAATTATTATGAAACAATTCAAAAGTTCACTCTTTACTAAATATTTCGGCCTACTGGCCTTCTTCAGTGAGTAGAAATATTTAAAAAAAGTATTAGTAAAAGAAGGCCGTAATATTTAGTAAAGAGTAAACTTTTGAATTGTTTCATAATTAAAGTATTTTAATCTATAGACAGTTATTCAATGTGAAACTAGCAAAACACAGGAAAAGTATTAGCGAATATCAACAGCGCATATATATTACTCAGACTCTTCAATGTAATTATGTAAATTTTGGGTATCGCTATCTGTTTTATTTGCTCCATAATTATTATCTTACATTTGTATCAAGGGATAGCTGTTTCAACGTTCATCTTGGTCTACGCGGACCTTAAGATCACGTATGGCGTCAAAATGCTCTCAATGAGTTAGGCGACGTTATCATTCTTGATGTCCGAAATTTACTGTGTCGACACTGCGTAGGAAAAAATGACGACAAAAACATCAAAATTTTATATGTGCGTGTTTCACAGATAGAAAGCTAGCATGTGGTGGTTTTAAAATTAAAATGAGGAAATATTTGAACCAGTTATGCATGTAAAACCTCGATTTTATACCACCGACATTCGACGTCACGTTACTAGAAAACGAAATGAAAAATAGAAAAAATAAAACGAACACAATTCGAGCAATATGTTATAGTACCATTAGGCAAAATTTCATAACTATCGCAGAAAACTCGCTTTTTGACGTCTGACGTCGGACAAAGGTCGAATACTACCTTAAATCAAAGTCTTAAATGTTCTGATGAACTCGCTCGAATTGTTACGGTGATCGGCAGTAGTTGAAAATAATTTTAAGACAAAAATAAAATCATAAGTTTTGCTTTCTGCTGTAGTGTGAGTGTCATTGTATGTTTTCATGTTGAGTGTTGTGATCTAATAATGCATGACGTAATTGGTTTCCATCGCAACACATAGTAAACATATTTACCATTATCTAGCTTCAGATCTGATGCTTATAATTCGGCAGAAGTTGTCGGCGATACGGTCATGTCGAAATATCAACATTACAGCAAATATACTTACAAGTACCTAGTTAAAAGGAATTCATTGACTTCTAAAAAGAAAGCACGGAGGAAACCGATTTGGGAAGTTTGCAAAGGAGACATAAACGGGAAAAGAAGATTGTATCCATTCAAAACAAATGAACTAACTAGTATGTTATATAAGTTTTTGTAACTCATTCTATACGTCCGTCTCTAGAGACCAGGACGTACATGTATTATTGGATCATGCGCTACAAATTGTTGTCCGCTCTCTATAGCGATTCCTCATTGTTAGGTCATTATAAAATATAGTTGCAACATTTGTTGAAAAATACATTTACCGAGTCCAGGCCGATAAAGACACTCTAAAATAATCGATGTTGAATTTCCAAAAAGGTTCCTATATACATGTAACACTGTTTGTACTCTAACTCAAGGAGGTAAGTATGGATCAACTCCAAACTACCTCACAATATTTATAAAGATATTCATATCCTTGCTTAGAGATGTAACCGGATCACCTAAGACTTCCTACATTGTATAGCCCATAAATTACTGATTGTTCCTCAAAGTAGGATCTTCAGTTTCTTACCCAAAAAGGTTTTATCGGAGACGCAATAATAAGAAGCATAAAATCATAAGTAAATTCAATAATCAGTCAGATTACCACATTATAAAGATATTTGTTGTCTGACGCTTTGCTGTGTTACTTTACAGATTTTGATTGGCTACGCATGGAACCTTTTTCAATTTTAAATACGCATATTATATCTGTAAAGTTCAGTACTAGCCTAAAAGCCTTGTGACACACCGGATTTCATACCTGCATTTCTTACATCTCACAAAAATATCACTGTTACATCTCTAACCCAAATGATCAAATTTGTTTCAAACTTACAGACTTTACAATGTAATACATTTATCTCTGCCATGTGTAATTTTAATTCAGTTTCAGCTGGCAACATACTCGATCGTTTGGAAATCATATGTATAACTTTTCTTAAAGTAAAAGGCTAAGATCATATATCTATAATACTAGTATGTAGGTGGTCCGTTTAATACAGCCACTAACATTTTATTAAATATTTTACATATTGTAGGGGAACACCACAGCTATGATGGATTCATGTACAGACCGCCAAAGAAAGTTAAGGAATATTTTCTACAAACTGGCGCCAAGCTTATCAAAAGTTTTTTTCAAGGAAGTAGCAAAGAGGAAGATGCAGGAGTAGCCGCCAAAGCTTATGGAAGAGACATAGCTAATTTGCTTTTAACAGGATGTCCAACGTCTGAAACAATCAGTCATGCTTTAGATATATGTTACAACCTGATTGAAACTCTTGAAAGGACATACAACCATTACATGTACAAAGTAAGATCTACATATTAATTTTATGTTTATTATCAGCTAATAAACATTGCCACTGAGTTTTGCCTGGCAAATGAGTAAACATCGACTGATTGTACATTACGTGTTCTTATGAATAATATTTGAAATTTAGGAGGATAGGCATACACTGACCACAACAATGATCCTGTTGAAGGATACTAAGTCAGGGGTCTCTGCCACGGTGGCTTGCAGTCTATTCCAATCTGAGACCATCCGTGGAAAGATATAGTTGGCTGACATTTGTTCATGAAATGGGTCAGTCTGGTATTGCTTGAGGCTAGGGTCAGGTAGTGGTTTACTGGTATATCCACAAGATCTTTCGTTATCTTGTAGAGCAGGTTCAGCTATGCTTTCGAGAGAATCCAAACCTATGTGATCGTGTACTTTATTCGTTTGACTAATCGTTAAAGTTATCCAATCGTCGGCGTCGGTGTCATACCTTGGTTACAATTTTCGTACCACTTTGTTTCAAAACCATTAGAGGTATTTCTGTGAAACTTACCGTACTTGATAAACAACATAACTTCCATCGACAGCACTTAAAAAAGTCAAGCGCACTATCCTACTTACAGCTCTTGTTATGTAGGTAGTACTTTTTACTAGAGTAGTAGAGTTATCCGACCCGTTATTCGGGTACTCGAGTACTGAGATAAATAAAAATAAACTCATTTATTATTTTTTTCCGTGTTTTTTTTTGTGAACCTGCATGAACAGAAATTATATTGATTAATTTATGGAAGTTCTAAACTTTTTAGAACAAACTGTTACGAATGATAATATGACTTATTTTGATAGGTCAGAACCGGAGTAATTGAAGGTTGTACCGAAGAACTAAAAACATTGCTGTGCAAAACAGATGATCTGGGAATTCGAAGGAAGGTTTCGCTCGCCATTCTGATATTACAAATCTGTCGATTTGTTCCATTCTCATCAGATGACCCTACGAACGAAACCCTTTGCAGAAGTATGTTACTGACGCTAGATCCCTTATCAAACAACATAAAGGAATTGGAGTTTTTACAGAAAGATATTACTGTTCATGACAGGTAAATTGATCTAACAAGAACTTCGAAAGTTATCCCAGAATTATAGACTGCATTTTGGAATTAAAGCCAATATGATCAGTTAGATGGTCAACTACACGATTTTCTGATCTTTAAAACATCAAAATATATTGTCTCTATTACACTAGTCATCTATACATGGTTCGAAACTGTTTTGAATTATATCTAAAATACTATGATAAATACTCAAAAATCAATAAAAACTTTTGGTAAAAAAAAAATCGTCAGTAGATCTAGCTCTATAAATTGGATTACTGTATTACATCGGGACCTATTCTTTTGCCCTTCATAATTTTATGTTTTTAAAGAACTTTTATTGTATAATGTATTGATTCTTTGAACTGCTTAAGAAAAGAAAGTCGTTGTGGTGCTTGACGAGATTAAAAATCAGTTAGACCAATTATAATAAAATTCACAAAATCAATTATAGCAATCAAAGCGTTGTGAGCGCTGATGCCCAAGGGCTACAGATTGCTTGATGTAAATAAGTTCTGCATAATCTTTTACCTCTTTGTTTGTATTACGATAGGATATACTATGACAAAAACCTAACACTGGAAATATGTAACCAAAGAAACATGGCTTCCAGCATCGTTTTATCAATTAAAGCGAAATCACCGAACGCCGTCTTTTCAGAGAAATGGAAAGATGCGCAGATACAAATAAACTCTTTGTCGGTAGCTGATCATTGGCTGCAAGGCATATAAGTACATGTATAGGCACAATTTAAACAATGTAAAGAAATGGAACAAATTTGATACGGTTAACTTATTAAAGGCAGTGTTATGCAAATGCAGAATTTGAATAAGCCATTGTCATGTAATGTCTGCGGCATCTGTTGCGCATTTTTAATGGATGACTTGTTATACAATGTATTACATCTAATCTTATGTATGTGTATATCTACTTTTGTAGTCACATAAGTACATACTTAAAAACATATTTACCTTCATTTATATTCAAACGATTTCTACACGTACAATTTACAAAAAAAGACGCAATCGGCACGTTTGTACGAATTAAAATAAGAAATAATATTTCCTTACAGAACACAATTATGGCACGAGTTGACACATCTTGCATCCAGTATCTCAAAAAGTACTATCAGAACCTACGAAAAGAACTCCATGTGGATTTATCTTATTCCAATGATACATCTTTTGGAAGGAACCTGTGGGCCGTATCCAAAGTTTCCACTTGAAGTGGACCACAGTGCAAATATTCCTATCTGGTGGGGAGTCTCTAAAGGTTTAAAAAGTGCCAAAGGCTCTTTTAAAGATACTGCTGGATATAGATGGAGACCGTAAGAACAAAATATTTCAGTTTGTATTCATAATCATTGCGATAAAGAGGTTTGCAAAATATGTTGCACACTTTGAACTCAAAAGAAAATGCACTGAACTGCCAGGAATAAAAAAACAATACTTCTTTTAAAGTATGTACATGTACTTTTGGTAGCATTAATGGCGAATTTGCAGAATTTTGTTTCAAACGTATAACACGTGTGAGACGTTTATGTTATGCTTTTCAGTGAAACATTGATATATATCAGTGAAATAACATTTATATTTTACGGTTTAAAAGCAGTGAATACATAAAAACCCTTTTTCACCCTGGATTGACTTCGAAAGGTATACCGAGCGTAACGAATGCCAGAAACCAAACGGTGATGACGTCGTTAAAATGACGCCATGTAAGCTGTGCTCTGTGCTGACCTTTCTGCGGTTTTCGACATTTTATTAAATCAACAAAAGCAGATTTTTAAATATAAAATGAACAGGAACATTTATTATTGATTTTGATGTAATATCACGTTTATTTCATTCGAGAACACCAAAAGTAGTTGTTTTCGCTAATGGCTGCGCCCCTCGTGAAAAAATTTCGTTTGGTGCCCATTCGTTTAAATTATAATGTAATATTACGCCGAAACCAACAACTATCCTCTGACTTTAACCTTAAAAAGAAAAAAAAAATTTGTATTAGTTTAAAGTATTGTTCAAATGAAATGCTTCTGTTTTGGTTGGTACAAGATTTGATGCTAAGCACTGGACTGGTATGAAAACTAACGACAGTAGCTTTGATCGTACCATTGGCGCTACCTTGATAAGGTTATTATTTTTCATCCACAATATTCATATGCAAATATGAAACTTAGTAAGTTGAGATTAGTTTCCGCTCCATTTTGAATTTGTATTTTAGGTCGTTGAGAAAGGTAGTAGACGACATGAAGTATTTATTCGAAGTAGACTTCTACCTTCCTAGATCTATCATAGCCAGTCTTACCATTGATGAATTAAAGGATGCGTTTGATATCCGAACGTTTCCAACGGAAGTGTGTTGTGCAGCGGTAATATACTTCTTGAAAGGAAGGGGACGATACCATCATCAGTTTGTAAGTGCAATTCATTTATTGTTTTGTTGGTCACTTTTTGCATGTTTAAGTCTTTTCTTTTGTTTATATTTTCTTAAAGGATTATTCGAAAACTGAACAGCGTTATCAACAGATCGATAAAACACGATTAACTATTTTATTATACCCCCAAAACGAAGTTTAGGGGGGTATTTCGTTTTGGGGGGTATAAAGGAGTCACCCGGTGGTTGGTCGGTCGGTCGGTCGGGCGGGCGGGCGGTCGGGCGGTCTGTTGCATTTCCCTTGTCCGAAGCATAACTTGAAAACTACTGGTTGGAATTCAATACAACTTCATACAATGGTCAATCACATTGAGAGGGAGTGCAGTGCACACGAACCATAACTTCATCTTGACTTATTTCAGAGTTATTGCTCTTTGTTACTTTTCCTTGTCCGGAGCATAACTTGAAAACTACTGGTTGGAATCCAAAACAATTT
>JAUMHA010398338.1:0-11394 GCA_032359765.1 Saxidomus gigantea | reverse complement strand
TCTTTCATTTTGTGTGGTCACATCGTGTGTTTTGTTCTAGGAGCATTATAACTGTGCAATGTTGAAATATCAAAGCTAGCAGTGTCAATGAGTAAATTGTAACAGTAAGCAGGCATTGTGTAATTTTTACCTAAATATCATTCCATACAAACGCTTGTATATACAATTAATCTTGTTATAACCGCATGCTTTGCACGTGCTTTTATTGACAGCGATTAGCAAGAGTGCTAGAAATGCTTATATCGCTACTCTGAAATCTGTAAGTTTAAAATTAAAATCTATGTAAAATGTAATATTATTTCAAGTTTTTATTTGTAAGATTATTCTTTTCATTTGAAAACAGGCGTTATTAGACTGCATGCATTTCTAATATACCTGCTGGAGGCCAGTTTTAGCGCACAACACATCGGAGTAGTTACGTCAGATGTTTTTTAGAAGAAACGTCACTGGACCCAGTATTGAAAGTGGCCTTATAAAAAAGTAAAAACTTAACACCTATATAAATATTATGGTAAAAGATATAATGTCGGCTGGGAGAACGGAATGCAACTTTTTGCCTTATGTTGAAGTGGTAATACAAAAATGTCACCTAGTTATGGTCTGAAACATATTTGTACCAGAAATGGTTTGTGTGCAGATATTAATACAAACGAGTAAAACATATCACCAACAGTAGTTCAAAACGTCACACAAATTGACAAAAATCCAAAACTCGTACAACACAGCTCATTTAGGACATTGTGACAGTGACACGGCAAAAAATCCAATGTTTGTGAAGATTCATTAGATAACGATTATATCTTTACTTGCACGCATGATATTGTCGTAAGCATTTGTGTACGTATCTATCTATCACATCACTATCACATTATCCTTAATGAACTATCGTCGTCATTACATAGTCTGATAACAAATAACCATATATCATTTGTGGTGTTGTGGTAACATACAACCAATTCCGTTCGGAAATATTTATGTTGACAATCAAGGCAAGTTCTGACGTTTTGAATTTATATTTTCGTTCAAACCCGTATGATTTTACTTTCTTAATAATACATTATTTTTTGTGTGTAAAAGTCAAAGTTTGTATAGCAATACAATGACTTTACACATTATAGGACAGTCAGAGTTTACCTAACTATCCTTCGCGGGAAGAACCAGTGTCCTATTCTCCGCAAGAAACTGCCAACTTTCTCACATGAAGATACATGGTGGGTAGCAGGTCTCGAACGAATGACCCTTAATCTGAGTGGTCATAGTGATTTCAAGTCAGCGACTCGAACCACTCGATCACGGAGGGGAACGCACATGCATAGCTCATTGTGTTACTTAAATGTATTTAATTTACCTTTCAAGAGTGGCCCGTGAAGTAATCTTTTATGCCTGCAAGCGCACACTTGCTTTCAAAATATTCTTAATTTACTAAAAGCTACTAAGGAAGAATTCGGTTTCCTCTTCGAACACGGCGTTTATTCGAAGGTGTAAGAACAACCACTTCATTTCTAGTCCCGTTTAAATAAGGGCGGATTCCCCGTGCAAAAATACATTTATTATAAACAAACAAAACAGACAAGGCCAATACTATATTCTCCGTAGGTTAAGCACTGATTTATATGTATAAAAATGACTTAATAAAGTTCTTTTTTTAACACAAATTCAATACATTCTGCTTCGCCTCGGACAATTTGGTTGCGCTTGTGTATAAAGTATATTTCTTACGGTTGTAAGAAGACACTTTTACAGCAAAACTCGTACTGTATCTATTACATATAGAACCGGCTACCTGGTCACTTCCTTTATAAATCGCACGGAATTACATATGTATATATAGGTCGTAAATCGTAATTGTCACGATCACATTTACTGCAGTACGTATGTAATGCGCAAAGCGCACTTTTCTGCCTTACCTTAAGCTTAATTCTTTTCCGAATAGATCTACCCCAATTTGTGTATAACAAGATACACGCAGTTGTGTATACATACATCTCAAGGTGTTTCAAATGTTATTATTTGAAAGACCTTGACAAATCTATATGATACACAAATCGGGCGAAATAATAGACCTGCTGATAATACAGCAAACTATGCAGTATAGTACAGTGTATTTATAGTTTATCGTTTAATTAAGATAAACGCATCCTGTTTCACAAGACAACATCAACGCTAAACTTACCTTTTAATGTATTTTAATCATTTTATCCTTCTTTTGATATTTTGTTTTAAAATGTACATATGCACAATGATTATCTTTCAAATATTCGTATTCGTGTTTCGTTTATCTGCAAACCCTACAATACTTATCAAGTAATCAGCTAGTTAAACAATGTGCAATCACATTTTCCGTAAACGAAATATATGTCAATTCACCGCCAATGTAATATTGCGCCGTTAGTTTAAAATAAAGAAAATAATCCTATATATACACGTCAAAGACAGCCATCAGCAACCCCAAAGGCATATATACAAACCATCAGCAACTAGCACTATCTATATCGCGCAGCAGCCATATCGGAAAGGTCAAAATGTCGTATAAGTAATTTGAACTAAAAGATGCACCATTGCTAGAAATTACAGGAACTTTTAATGAATCCCACTCATTGCAATATTTAATAATTTTGCAGCGAATACGCTTAAGCAAGAAATGTTTAAATCAGATCTACTCAGATTACATTGTGTCTCTTCACAATATGACCACAATGTATTATTGACCAATCTGCATCATGATACATTGTACACACATAATTCCAGTTATTAAATTATGATGATATAGTGTAAAAGTTTTGCTTTGAACAAAAAGAAAGTAACTAAGAGGTATATTAAACTGTTTGTTGTAAGACGAGACCGGAAACAAATAAAATTATATACATTATGTATAATTAGTTACTGATGATTCCTTTCCTGAAAGTAACGTCTACACCAACTTTACGGAGAAGAAAACAATATGTAAGCGATATGTCTTCTGCCGCAAGCGTATATGGAAAACTAAATTTGAGAAACGGACGTTTAACATAAACCAAACCATTACTTGTATATGAAAGGGTCGCTTCTATCAGTGCTTATTTTGACGTACAGTTATCAAATACAATTTTTTTTAGCCATTTACTAGAACACCTATAACTGTTTTCGGTTTAAGCGTAACTTTTATGTACAAATATTTACCGATTCATAGCTTCACTCCCAATAATGTCATTTTAGAATTTTTAAACAAGAGCGCCAACTTGGCCGTAAGTAGCTCATCTTAGTAAGTTGTATTCCATGTGGTCAGCAACTGGAATAATGTCACAAAGACTTAGTGTTGATACCATGCACGTAATGAAGTACTCTTTAGTTTTGTGCAGTACACTACTGAAATCATTTGAGGGTTTTCTATTTTAAGTAACAGTGGCATTTGTGTGCACTGCACCGGAACAATTTCCTTTGTTTTAAAAGGGGAAATGCAGGGATGCTACAGAGCAAGTTTGGTGACATGTCATCCACTGTTTTTTTAGAAGACGCCAAGCATGTCACCATTCTATATCAATGGTGAAAGTCGATAAAAACATACATAAGATAATGTTCAAGAATTCATACATATTGCAGACTTCCCTGCTGTTAATGCTAATGATGATCTAAAGGTAAAATATAATACATGTATTTAAGTACTGTTAAAGAGACTGTTAAGTACATTTATACAAACATCAAAATGTAGTCACTGTCACAACACGGTTTTTACGAACTATACCATGGGCTTAATGAAAATAAACTCATTTGATTTATTTTATTCATTTTTACTTCTATGTGTCAGACACTTACACTTACTGAACTATACTTAGGAATACTATGACAAGAAAGTTTGAACAGATCAAAATATAATTCTGAGTGCATGAATCAAACGAGTAACTATAATGTTTACATTAAGAATATACAACACAACATCATTCATCAGTTGTATCTAACAAATATAAAATATACTCTTGCAAATAATTCAAAACTGTCTATCGTTTTAAAAATTTACACAAGCTTTTTTCTAGGACTGTAAAGAAGCACATTTGATATAAAAACACAATCCTTCAAACAAACAGTAAACACATAAAATACACGAGAAACTTTAACAACAATTGAAAGAATTAATAAAAGCGCTTGCAGAGAGTAAAAATATAGGGCAAACTAATAGCTAACACACTAGTACATTCATAAATATATATCAACATACAAAACCACTGCAACAAGGGGTTCACGACATGACCATGTATCGTCCACCTGTGTTCAACTGCCCAAAATGACAAAATAAGTTATACTAACCAAACATAAACATTGCCAAAATCAATAGTTCTAAACTTGGACAGGGCCAATTTTGGTGTGGTAGTTGACCACTGCACAATGCTAATTTTCAAATATCTAAGCTCTATCCCTTACAGTTTCTAACAAGAGGACCATGATGGCCCTGGATTGCTCAATGAAAAAGCATTGCTAAAACTATTCACCAACTAGTGACTTACTTTTGAACGCAGACCCCAGTCATATAGTGAAGAAATAATTGCATTATTTGTTAAATCAGGGCCTGTTACTCTCTAAGTATTATTCCGATCCAACCTATAATAAATATAAATACGTCAAACCATTATGTATGATTTCTACTGCACTACTTTTAAATCAAAAGTAACCACAAGTTCATAGTTCAGGTACCTTTATTGAATAAAAAACCTTGTTCTAATGCATCTGAAATATTTGCACACTATCTTGGTTTTCACCTGCAACTAAAACTCTTCTTTGGTGCTTGATGTGCATGAGAGAAATGGGACTCTCGATCCCATCATATCTACCCAGTATTTCATCAACAATTTTACCATGCTTGTCTAACAGAAACACATTACTTGAATCTTTACCACAAACGTACAGTTCACCATTGTCTCCTTCAGAAACATGACTGACATTCTGCAACCTTTCGTCTGTTACCTTGGACAACACTTCACCATCCTTGTTTAGAGTTATTAACCCCTTTTGAGTTGCAAGGTAAAAACGAGAGTAATCCAAGCTCATTGAGAATTTATTTATTCCTCCAATATCTCTAAGAAAAATTGTTCGGATATGACAGCCCTTTAAATCATAAACAAAGACTACATTCTTATACTCAAACGCAGTATCAATATCACAGATTTTCGGAATGTAGCAAAGTTTTGCACATGTATACAATTTATCATCATCTACAACTATTTGATTTAACCAAACACCAGTTATACTACAGTTTTCTACTAAAGGAATGATACCATCTTTCTGCTTACAATCTTCCCAAATATCAAATGATCGTTTGCTAACCATGGACCTGCCTATATGAACGAAATGAATCTTGACACCAGCTGTAACAGCAAGTTCATTAGGACCAGTCTTGCAAAAGCCATTCAGACCAGATACACTAAAGCTATCGTTCAAATTGTAGGCCTTATCAAGACGTTTAAGTACACCATTACTACGATCAGCCATGACTATGTGACCATCATCTAGTATGCAAGTATCTACTATACAGCATTGACATTTATCACTGGCCAATCGGACATGATACTTTTCAACACAAGATACACCCGGGACAACAGGCTTTATCCTAGGGAGATCTATTCTTGTGGCCTTAGAGACGCCTAGTGACTCCATATCATTAAGAGCATCTTCTATTTTGTGATTGATCTGAAATGATATTTTGTCATACAGAACCTTACCATCAAGTTCTAGATTATTCATGCATTCTAACTCCTGCTCATGTGCCTTCTTGAGGAGGACAAATAATTTAGCCTCGTTATTTCCCCTGAATTGATCAATCTTTGTAATTTGCCCTTCTACACAAGCAAGGATTTTGTCTAAAAACATAACATCATTTTTGACACTGTCAACAATATTGTCATATCGTTTTTGTACCTCTTTAACCGACGCCTGCTCTAACTGTCTAACTCTGGCTATAATACGTTCCGTCATATTACCAATTTGAGTTAGAGTGCCATCTTTCTCTACAGTGACTTGATTTATCTCTTCAACTTTGGATTCCTTGGCTGCCTTAAGATCTTCCTTCAGCCTTTCCAGTGATGCCTTCACATCTGTTCTGTCACGGCCTTTTAAGGTTTCCTTCGCCAGTTTTGGAATATAATCGACACCTTTACACAACCTGCATAGAGTATAATAATGGTTATCAAGGGATACTAATATCTGAAATCTATACACCGCCTACGTATAAAAGGTTTGTTTTAAGAGAAGTACAGTTACAAATCCATACAAAACAAGATGATGAGCTAGTGCCATGCAATATGGAGTCTCCTACTGGTTTAGAACAATCTATATACAGAAGATTGTAAACATTTATGGTACGGTTAAGCTACAGAGGGGACAGGAAATATTGCTAAATAACACTGTCTGATCTTGTCTTCGGAAGTAGGTGTTTTGGAGATGTGCATGACACATGGTCATCTTGGGTAACAATCCTGTGAAATTATACTAAAATTGGTCCATGCACTAAAAGATACAGGGTGGACAAAAATACTGCAATATAACCTGACTTAGAGAGTTCGAGCTCTTAAGTATGACATTGAGTCCTTGGGTGCACAACTGTGAGAAGTCATATCAAAATCGGTCCATGCATGTGGGAGATACTGACCGGAAACGAAATAGCATGTAGTAGTGTTTTAGCCCTAAGTATGACATTCACCTTTAGAGCAGGTGGCTGGTTGTTGCACATGACACACCATCGGGTACGGGTAACAAAATGTGTGAAGTAATATAAAATTCACTCTATGCATGTGGAGAATAAAGACCGTAAACGAAATTGCAGGTAGTAGTGTTTTAGCCCTAAGTATGACATTGACCTTAAGAGCAGGTGGCAGGTTGGTGTGCATGACACTCCATCGGGTATGGGTAACAACTGTGTGAAGTTCTATACAATTTGGTCCATGCATGTGATAATACAGACAGGAAAAGAAATTACACTTTGGCTTTAAACATTGGAGTATGTGACTGGTTGTTTTGCATGGCTCAACATTTGAGTATGGGTAACAATTGTGTTAATTTATATAAAAATCAGTCTATCATGTGAAAGACACAGACCAGAAACGAAGTTGCATTTAGTAGTGTTTGAGTATTTTTTAAGTGAAATTTTGCTCAGATCTCTGAAAGAGACGAAACAAGATTCATATATAGATATCCAATCTTACCAGAGCCTCTTATACTGTATTTTAAACTGAACAAAATCAGGGAGGCACCGAGGTGTAGGAGCGTCGGACTCCTAGCACGGAGGTTGTTAGTTCGAATCCCGGCAGCGGCATTTGACCGCAGCCTTTCTTTCGATGCGTGTGATGTTCAGAGCTAGGGTAGCAAGTTGCAAGAACTTGTTCTACAATCGATGTAAAATAAATAAGTTTAAGAAAATCAACACAGAATTTCTGTATATGTAACTTCCAGTCATTTTGCACTTTGTCGAGGACCATATCAACTTTGTTTTAACTGTATAAACTTGAAGTAGGTGTACAACTTCATATTAATATAACATTATCAAATCATATTTGGTGATGAATAAAATTTCATTGAAATATATTGAAGCGACAAATAAAGGATGACTACTTGATTTTTTTATTAAGGCAACGGCTGTGTTATTACTGAATTAAATGATAATAAATGAAGTTCAAAACTTCATATGATGTCCAGATTCCACGTAAAATTGTGTCTTATCGATGACACAAACTGATATAGAGTTCTACCCACAATTCTAACCTATAATCCAAACTGCTACACAGCTGTACCCACAAGTCTCAGCTATGATCCACCGACCAGTTTAATCAGTGATCCACATCGCTAGAGTTCTACCTACAAATCTTACTTATGATCCACCGCTACAGAGTGCTACCCACAAATCTTACCTTAATCCACACCACTACAAAGTTCTACCCTAAAGTATTCCCTATTATCCACACTGCTACAGATTTCTACACACAACTCTTACTTTTGATCCACACTGCTACAGAGTTTTACCCTTAAATCTTACCTATGATCCACATCGCTACAGAGTTCTACCTACAAGTCTTAAATATGATCCACACCACTAGAGTTTTACCAACAACCCTTACCTATGATCCACATTGCTACAGATTTCTATCGACAAACCTTGCCTATGATCAAAACCATTACAGAATTCTATCCATTAGTCTAGTACTCTATAATCTACATTGCTACGGAGTTTTACCAAGAAGCCTTACATTTATACCTATGATCCACACCGCTATATAGAGTTCTACTGTTAAATTTTACCTTTAATCGACATTAAAACAGAGTTCTACCTACAAGTCTTACCTTTGATCCACATCGTTACAATGTTTTACCCACAGGTATTCCATATTATCCACATAGCTACAGAATTCTATCCACAAACCTTTATACCTATGATCCACACCGCTATATAGAGTTCTACCCTAAAGTCTTACATATGATCCACACTGCTACAGAGTTCTACCCACAAGTCTTCCCTATGATCCATATCGCTACAGAGTTCTACCCACAAACCTTACCAATGATCCACATCATTACAGAGTTCTACCCACAAGTCTTACCGTTGATCGTCATCTCTACAGAATTCTATCTACAAGTCTTACCTTTGATTCACATTGCTACACTGTTTTACCCATAGGTCTTACCTATGATCCACTTCCTTACAGAGTTCTTCCCACAAACATTCACTTCGCTACAGAGTTCTACCCACAAACCTAACCTATGATCCACAACGCTACAGAGTTCTACCTACAAATCTTACCTATGATCCACAGCTACACAAACAGCACAGCAGACGATATCATGTTCTCCACAGTACAAGTGTATGACATTCCCAGGATGCTTGTCACAGGTCAATTCAGACTGCTGTTGCACAATCTGGGACTTTGCGTCTGTCTTGTAAAAAAGAGTGTGAGTTTTGAAACACTTATTGTGATGTCCAACACATGTCTGGCAAAAACATGTCTGGCACTGGAAACAAATGCAAGCCCCTTCAGTGTTCTTGTCCTCGTCAGCACAGGGTTTACACAGGGAGTCATAGACAGTATCGGAAGATCCATCATGATCAGTAACAGAGTCACTTGCTATATTCAAACTGTCCGCCATTGTACTACTATTAGTAGAACCCTGAAATGTATAAATTTTAGTAGAATTGATGATCTACAGGTACATTGTACATCTTAATTTAATTTTAACATTATAGGAAAAGGAAGGAAGCACGCATTAAGTGAAAAGTATATGGCTTTCTTTGATCTGTAATGAAATAACCTTTAATCACTAGTGTCTTGACGTTTCGATTTCTTTAAAGTATGTTTTTAAGGTCATACAGGATATGGATATGCAATATAAAATAATTCTGAACGAAAAGCGACAGAATTTTGGTTTTTTAAGCGCGCGTAAAATTTGCATCATTTGGAATTGAGTTTATACCCCATACCCACCTAAATAAAAACAAATGTTTCTTTTTATTTTATGCTAACAAAAGTTAAATTATGTACATGCACCACTGAAAAAGTAGTTCCGGCAGAACTGTGACTGATATGATATCTATATCAATACACTACATGTATAATTCACTGACAGGACACAGTATTTCATTAGTTATAGCGTAACATTAGTGAAGAAAACAATACAATGAAAAAATACACATCTGACCAGTAACACGACACCTATTGGTGTAATTAACAAACAGATCTGCATATCATACACAAATCAGGCGATATAGATTATGTCGTTGTTTAAATAAATATATGAAGTGTTATGTCATTGTGTAAATGACTATATTTAGTAGTGTATGTCATTCGACGCCGCCAACACACGGCGTCGAGTATTATGAATGCAAAATAAATTTGATCCATGGACGCGAGTCTATGAATAGCTTCGTAAAAAATTGAATTAAACAAGAGGCCTGTAGGACATGAGCTTTGATTTGTACATAAACTTCAAGAAAAGATACGTAAAACAAAACCATGTCCGCAAACTAAACTCCTTAATACATACAATAAAATAAGAAAAATAAAATGACAAGATGAAAATCAGACTGAATAGATTTTTCAAAGAGTCGAAATGTAAATTAGTGCTTACAGCTGTATAAATTTAATAAAAATAACCCCAGGTGTTATATTTTGTAAAATTTATTTAATTGATATAAGTTATATTGATAAAGAATATCATTTCATATACCGTTCTTATAGATAAAGAGAAATATGAATTTCGTTAACAGAAATCCATTCTCAGACTGTCGGAAAATAAACAATTAATAGAAGTTTGCATTCTATTACGCATTCTATCAATATATCGGTTGCGAAGCAACACCTGTGTCAGACATGTTTAAAATGCGACTTACATTTCGGTCTTACATGTATTGCAGTCCTATAACTGAAAGCGCAGCCCAGCGGAAATGTTTTGATTTTTGTTAATAAATTGTTTATATAACTTGAAATAACTTCTAAAGTAATGTATGCTATTGTGATGTAAAGTTAGATTTTATGAATAAATGTAGTTAAAACTGCTTCTGTGCGATTCAAAGGGATAATAGTTAATATGCTGTTTGTTTTATATTTCAAATGATCATGAACGAATCCGTCTATGCAACTCATGTAAAACATTCGCTCATTTCAAGTAGATAATAGTGTATGAAAAACTAATCACTTTACGGAGAGCTATTAAAATAGAAAAACATCTTTGGCGGCGTCTTTAATGCCTGCCTTACTGTTTCGTCTTGTTATATGTCATGTCAGTGAAATAATAACGTGTTAGTTTATGCCAGGTACGTGCATTCTTGATTCTAACACTATTGCAAATTTCTCCCATATAGCCAAAGAAGGATTTGAGCGTGATATACCTAGCAAGAATATCACGCTAGGCGTCCGGAACTATTTTTGACTGCTGAAATTCCCTCCCGTGTATTTTTCACACAACATCTACGATTGTCCATGCGCTAATATGCTTGAATTGGTATTGTTGTGAATTAATTCACGTGATGTGAAACAAATCGTAGTAAAATTTTCTACACTTTCGGTATCGCCAGCAATATCAGAAACAACAACAAGAAGACGCGGCAATGCCGCCAAAGCAGGTTTAAACAGCGCCTGTAGAAATTGCAGAAGTAAAAAAAAACCAGTCATCTTGACTCCTCCCTATCTTAGTTACAGTGCCCTTGACCTTGATCCTTGTGACCTTGGGCCCAAATTTTTTTTCGCTTCAATTTATAAACTAAATTTTTTTTTACATTTTTATTAACAGTGACCTTGACCCTAGTGACCTTGACCCCCCATTTGTTTTTGCTTAAAGACAATTAAAATGTCCTTCATAAGTGACCCCCCCCAAACCGCAGGTGGTCAAATATCTTAATCGTTTTATTGCCCCTTATCAGTTTTAATCCTCTCTGATTAGGTC
>JAUMHA010398327.1:0-11394 GCA_032359765.1 Saxidomus gigantea | reverse complement strand
AGAGGAAATCTGTAAAAATCTTTTTTGACTATCCTAGTCAAAAATAAAAAATGAACCCTTTCGGTTATGTATATCTTCATTTGTATTTGTCAATAATAGAAATTACTTTGTAAAATTTAATTTTTATATGTTTTTAAAGCATCCACTGTGTTTTAGCATCATTCTTAACTATAAACAAATGTGACCATTTTGAAGGGTAATATCACTTTAAAGGCAACTTTGAATAAAGCTATTTGGAAGTGCCTTCTTATGGGATCGTGCAAACTTTGGATTTTTACAAAATGCAGCCGACAACCATTCATACGCAATTAATATAGTTCAATGATATCAAAATGAATCTTACAAAGTTCAATTAGATTCAGTTATGTCTGCAAACCCTATCATTGCGAAATATTAAACTGCGTAACGATGCAGTTTCATTATTCATAAAAAGCTGAATGTGCAAGAATTTCGTGATACTTTGTAGCGTACTTTACATTGTAAGGGGAAGTAACAGCTTCTTATTTCCCTTTACAGTAAAGAGCATTTGATTTTGATCGGAGCTCATTCGATCAAACAGATGAGTTTGATGGTGTTGTGAGAAGTTAAAATGCAAATACATTACACTATATATGAAAAAATAGCTATTCATAAAATTGTCGATAAAATTTTGAAACTCGAGTCTTGTGTATATTATTGATTATAATCTCAATATTGAAAGATAGATTAAATGGAACCAAGATAAAACATGAGCAATATATAGCCTATAGTAAACGAATCTGGACATAGTAAGAGAAGGTGTTTGTTTTTTTCGTTGGTACCGGATAATCCATATGACTAACGCCCCCTCAAAGCGTTTAGTTATTTTAGGTTTCGGGAGATAGTGCAAGATTCAGAACGCGTCATCTTCCACAGACACCCCCTGGTTCTTAAACATGCCCGGTATACAGCACTTCGGTTTTATGTCTCATCCGAAAGACCATAAGTTATGTAAGTGGAGAAGCGGAGATCGAACCTGCGATCCCTGGATTACGAGTCCAATACAGTGGTTTACTGAACATTGTCACCCAATCAAAAACATTGGTTTGTTATTATCTAACAAGGGGTTACTCAGGTGAAGCTTTAAGTATGGTCTTTTGTCCGTCCACGGTTGCTTCAAATGACTTCTTCTCATAAATCACTTTATCGAATATAATCAAACTTGGTCAGAAGCATTCTGGCATTTTGTTCAAATGGTTCCGGTTGAACAACATGGCCGACAGAGCTAAAAATAGAAAAATCTTTGAAAATCTTTTTCTCCAGAACCACAAGGGCCAGAGCATAGATCTTTTGCATGTGACGTTGTCTAGTGGACCTCTACCAAGTTTGTTCAAAACATGCCCCTGGTGTCAAAATTACCACGCCCTGGAGGTCGATAGAGTTTTAGGAAATACTTTAGAATATTATATTGTCTGGCCCAGAGCATAAAGGATTATTCTGTGGCCCAGAGCATAAAACATTGTCTGGTGGTCCTCTACGAAGATTGTTTACATTATGTCTTGGGGTCAAAATTGACCACGCCCAACGTAAAACCTATTATGTTCAATAACTCGAGAACAATTAGGCATAGCATCCTCAGCCCCCATGGACATGTTGATCTTAACCAGTTAGTGTTCTCTATTAATATTTACGTCACTGGGTCAAAGGTCAAGGTCAGATATATCATCTCAAATAACTGAAGAACCATTAGACCCATGATCTTCAAACTACTTAGTGTGGTTAGATTTGACCAGTAGATTACCCCTTACTAATTTGAACTACACGTGTACTACTTACTTGATTCGCAATTCTTTCCGGTGAATCCAGACGGACAGAAACATTGATAATCTGTCTCGTTAGCAAAACACGTCCCATTCAAACACGGGTTGGAACTACAGGAATCCGTTGCTGAAATAAAGCTAATTTACTGATGTATTGAGATTTAACATTATATGCCTGGAACTGTGGAGCATTTTAATAAGGCCAGTTCTTATAAAGCTGACATTTGCCTCTTTGCGGCGCAGTTACTATTTATTTAGATTACCTGAAATAGTTGTTTCTCCACTGTGTAATAACCCGTCCACCATGTGAGTTCTGAAATTAAAAGTATGCTGTTTATTTACGTTTAATGTTTGGGACAGTAGCCTAAAACGAAGAAAAAAGCACGTTACAAAGTTTCAAGGCACGTTTTAATTTAATATGCATTTAATACACAACAAACTGTCTTCTTTGCCTTTTTTCACACTGCACTTTTCAGTTGCAGCACAATTTTAAATATACTGAATCCCCTCCCCGATTGTTCTGGTGGTTCCATATATATTATATATATTTCGTTAAAAGTGTGGTCGACAAAAAAACACCACATAACTTACCTGAAAAGGCATAACAGTGCGATGATTACCAGTAACAAATATGCTCCTGCAAGAAAAAATGTATAGTGGTTCTAATCTAACCGTGATATATACGTGCACGTTTATCTAGAAATACTAATTCATGCGGCATTTTTTTTTTAGTGTAGAAATTAGTCTTGAGCTCATTAATTCCTACCTGAAGACTGGGGAAAATAATACATAATGTAACTACATAACAGGTCTGATTTGAACTGTGTGGAGGACCGTGTAATACGCATATGTTGTCAAGTATTATATAAAGCATATAGAGCACATGTGGACGAACGTTGCTGGGACACAAACAGTGCATCTCGGGTAAAAATAGCCTTCTGGCAATTAAATCATTTGGTAATCAGCTATCAGTCACGAGGTAATTTCAATTAATTTGCTCTGTTTGATTTTAAAATCAAAATCCGTTCTATGTTCCCTCCACCTGGTGTGCAGAGCCTTCGGAGGGTGCGGGCGGGTAGGCGACGCGGAAATTCGATTCAGGTTTGTATTTTTGTCTTTTGGAACACTTGAAAGGTTACCAGATGAAACTGAAACTAAAATATATTGCGACTTGCGAATCTTTCTCATAAATCGTTCTACAGTAGAGTTTTCAATACAGCTACTGTCTATGGCAATTTTACGTTACCTTGCACGTTTCGAAGCAAGCACTTGCGATATAAATTCACTTACTTATAGAATTTGTAGAAGTCATTTTGTCCTTTCCAAATGGCAATAGATCTTATAAACTGGCACGCTTTGATAAGGAAAACTGATAACGGTGTTTGGTGAGATATGTGTGTATGAAACAATTTGTCTTTCACAGTAATGTTGATGTACTTTTATCTCAACAATTGAAAATTCGAATATTTATCAAATGTAGAACATGGTATTTAAATTCAATCCAGAGAACAGATATATGGGCAAAGTTTTAAGAACATTGGCATTTCCTTGAAGCGACTTCAATAGTTTGTTTCTACGTTCCAACTTATTTATTTCTAACTTTCCGTTTAATTTGCAGCAGAATTAACAAATTGAAAGGTGAGGTCATAATGACAAGCTGTGGCATTTATTTGCTTTCCTAAACCACTTTAATCAACTCGGGAATTATTAGATGTATTTAAGATCCCTGATCAACTGGAACTACTTAATCACATTTGAAAGAATTCTATTCCAAAATTATTCTTTCGAGGGACCGTGTATACAATTATAAGTTTGGTGTTATTCGATACAGCCTGGGTCCGTTATATTAGGACCCAAATATAGCAGTACAAAAAGTCATCACTTCGTGGAATTACGGTTAAGGCAATGTACACTTTAACTTTATATAAGATTAACCATGACACTTCGAATGAGATTAATACGTCGGTACATGCAACCGTCTCCGTGGTCGGGTGATTAGATCACTCTCATAAACTGATGGTCATGGGCTCGCGTCCTGCTACCGACCATGTCTTTTTATGCGAGAAAGTTGGCAATCTCTTACGTAAGTGGGGGGGTCGGTTGTAACTGCCCTCCGGGTTGGAACGGGCGTTCAACTCATATAACAACAGTCAGTATATGTACAGTAACATGATGAGGCTGAACATGGGGCAGTATCTGTACAGTGACTAAATTAATAACATGATGTGGCTGAATATGGGGCAGTATCTTTACATTGATTAAAATAATAACATGATATGGCTGAACATGGGGCGGTATCTGTACAGTGATTGAAATAATAACATGATGTGGCTGAACATGGGGCAGTATCAGTACAGTGATTAAAATAATAACATGATATGGCTGAACATGGGGCAGTATCCGTACAGTGATTGAAATAATAACATGATGTGGCTGAACATGGGACAGCATCAGTACAGTGATTAAAATAATAACATGATGTGGCTGAATATAGGGCAATATATGTAAGTGACTAAAATAATAACATGATGTGGCTGAACATGGTGCAGTATCTGTACAGTGATTAAAATAATAACATGATATGGCTGAACATGGGGCAGTATCTGTACAGTGATTAAATAATAACATGATGTGCCTGAACATGGGGCAGTATCTGTAGTGATTTAAATAATAATATGATATGGCTGAACATGGGGCAGTATCTCTACAGTGATTGAAATAATAACATGATGTGGCTGAACATGGGGCAATATCAGTACAGTGATTAAAATAATAACATGATGTGGCTGAACATGGGGCAGTATCAGTACAGTCATTAAAATAATAACATGATGTGACTGAACATGGGGCAAGGCTATATTTCTTACACGCTGTAAGAAGTTTGAATAATGTGCATAAGACAAACTTATTTGATAAAGGGAGATAATTCACCAATGATCCCGACGGGATCGAGGTGGCCACCATCAAATGATTTTAGCTCACCAGAGCACGAAGTGCTAAAGGTGAGCTTTTAAGATAGTCGGATGTCCGGCATCCGTCCGTTCACGTTTAGTTTGTTTACACGTTAGCATCCGCTATCCCGAAGTAATCTTATTCAAACTTGGATATAATGTGTATGACCACAAGTTCTCGAATTTCAGTACTTCCAGAGTTATTGTCCCTGATATAACAAAAATTGCAATATTTCATATCGTTTACACTCTGAACACTACATTTCTTGAGCAATCAGAACCAAATGTAGACGGAATATGTTTGACCACAAGTTTTCACATGAGCTTGATTATGGGCCAGATCGGACCAGTACTTCTTCAGTTATTGCCCCTGATGTAACAAAAATTGCAATATTTCATATCGTTTACACTCTGTACATTACATTTATTGAGCAATCATAACCAAATGTGGAAGGAATGTGTATGACCACAAGTTCTCAGACGAGTTCGATTATGGGCCAGATCGGACCAGTACTTCCTTGAGTTACTGCCCTAGGTGTTACAAGAATTGCAATAATTTATCTTGTTAACACTATAGGCCACATTTTCCGTTCGAAAGGCATGAGACTTGGTCAGAATGTTTGTCTTGATGATCTCTAGGCCAAGTTCTGAGTCATGTGGGGTCAAAAACTATGTCACAAGGTCAAATCTAAGAAAAACCTTGTTATCACTCAGGCCACAATTTCTGTTCAAAATTCGTGGGTGTCAGAATGTTTATCTTGATTTCTAAATCCATTTTGAAACTGGGTCATGTGTGTTGAGAAACTCACGAAAATTGGTCAGATTATTTGGATGGTCTTAAGGTCAAGTTTGAAACTGGGTCACAAGGCCAGATCAAAGAAATACCTTGTTAATACTGTAGAGGCCATATTTTTTGTTCGAAAGTCATGAGACTTGGTCAGAGTTTGTCTTGGTGATCTTTAGGTCAGTTTCGAAACTGGGTCACATGAGTTAAAATTAGGTCACAAGGTTAAATCTAAGAAAAACCTTGTTAACAGTCTAGAGGCCATAGTTTCTGTCGAAGTCATAAGACTTCTTCAGTATGTTTGTCTTGATGGTTTCTAGATCAGCTTCGAAACAGGGTCATATGATGTCATAAACTAGGTCACCAGGTCAAATCATAGAAAAACCTTTTTCATTGTACCTTCATGAAACTTGGCCAGCATGATTGTTTTGATGAAATTTAGGTAGTTTGAATATAAGTCATCCGAGGCCTAAACTAGGTCTCCCGGTTATAAACCTTGTGTATGCCATACAGATGACAATTATAATCCAATCATCACGTAAATTGGCCAGTAGGTTTGTCTTGTCAATGTCAAACAATGTTTATGTTACATAGTTTAGGGTTGAAGTTAGGTAAAATGTTGTCGTAATTAGGTCTCAGGTGAGCGATATAGGGTCATCTTGGCCCTCTTGTTAGTTATCTTTTTGTTTTTGCTTTAGCCTACCTGAGCACGCTGTGTACATACGGTGAGCTTTTAGAATCTTTTGATGCGCGTTCACATTTTGCTTCAAATGACATCTCTGAAACCAGTAGGGCTTGGCAGGAATGTTCCTTGTATAAAGTTCTACCAATTGTTCAAAAAAAATTCCATTCCATGCAGAACTCTCTTCAAACAAGAGGGCCAAGATGGCCTTATATCGCTTACCTGGCTACCATTGGCTATAATACAATGTCATCAAGCTGAAAGGGTGAATTTTGACCTAGGGGACATGATTTGAACATTCTTAGTGGAGGACCACTAGGCAATGATACATGCAAAATATCTAAGCTCTAGACCTTGTGGTTTCAGAGATAAAAATTGTCAGTTTTTCCTATACAACCCCATGTAAAATCAAGAGACCAACGGACGGCGACAATTTTGAGCCAGGGGTCATTACTGGAACAATCTTAGTTGAGGTCAACTAGGCAATGCCACATGCTAAATATCTAAGATCTAGGCCCTGTAGTTTCTGAGATTTTTTAATTTTTTCCTATATAAGCATATGTCAAAACAAGTGACCCCCGTGTGGGATCAATTTTGAATCAGGGGTCATGATTTTAGCAATATTGGTGGAGATCCACTAGGTAATGACACATACCAAATATCTAAGCTCTATGCTTCCCTGTTCTTGAGAAGATTTTTTAAGTTTTTACTTTCCGTTGCCATGGCAACCAGAGTTCTGCATGGAATGGAATTATTTGAACAACTATGAAAGGGTTTAATACAAGGAACATCTCTGCCAAGTAATATCATCATTGGCCAAGTGATTTGAGAGGTGATGTCGTTTGAAGGAAAATGATAACGGACTTACGCTGGACGGAATGCAATCCAGATACCTCACTCTGGCACAGCTGAGCTAAAAAACCGGCAGGTCCAAAACTTATATATTTGAAATATAGCATTGTCTAATGGATCTCTATGAAGCTTGTTCAAATCATGACCAAAGATCAAAATTGACCCTACCCCTAGGGTCATTTAATTTAACATAGGTTTCTATAGGAAAAACTTTAAAAATCTTCTCAGAAACTACAAGGTCAACAGCTTGGATATTTGGCATGAAGCATAGCCTAGTGGACCTCTACCAAAATTGTTCAAATCATACCCCTTGGGACAAAGTTGGCCCCGCCCTGTGGTCACCCGACATACATGTACTTACTGTTTTTGAAGGTTCATCAATAAAATTTGGGACAATGTATACATACATGTAGATTCCAACTTCGATATTGGCTGACCTTGACCTTCTGAACAGTTTTTGAAGCTACAGCAATGCAATTTGAACCACATGAACAGGTTTGAATGCAAATTTCAACTTTAACCTTTGGCCTATTTTTTGTTTTTCAAGCTAGAGAGATTGCTTTTGACCTATTTTCCTGTTTTTAGTGCAATGATACTCAAGGCCATCATGGCTCTTGTTCATAGCAAAAGGCAGCACAAATATTACTGTTTTAACAGTGGACTCACTCTTCCTTGTTAACCTTTCAATGAAATTATTGTCAATTTTTCAAATTTCATTACCTCTTTTACAACTGATTTCCCCATTTTTGTATCTATCAGAGACCAGGGCCACAGTAGTTCTGGGAAATTCCTGTGCACCCAACTGGTCATCTTTTTTTGACAAATCAACAGCTTTAGAGCAATACTGAAAGTGTCACATAAGTAAGAGTAAGACTGTTTCTGAGATGATTCTTTAAGTGTCAATGCCGATATTTAGGAATATAAGCAAGGGCCTCTTGTCAGCCATGTATTTTGACAAACATCTCTTAAACTACCGAAGAAGAGGTTCACCAAGAATTGTTTCTGTTTCTTCTTCGAAATGTGACCAATGATTTCGTAAGATTTTTAAACACGACTACATGTATATAGACATATTGCAAAAATTAGCCTCACTCCTTAGGAGTAATATTTTTTAATGAACAATCTTCATACAGGGTCACCAAACAAACATTGTGTAAATAATTTTGAAATCTAACCAATGGCTGACCTGGTGATTTTTACTGTTTAACTTATTCATCCTCAGTAAATTTCACACACCTAAATTGATATTATCACGAGTTTATTACATTAAATTTTGTAATTTAATTATTTTCAAGGGACTTAGGCCAAAGTTCCAGATACCAAGTTTTAAATGTATTTCATTCAATTCAAGGAACCAACTGCAAGCTAGAAATGAAGAAGTCACTACTTTTCTTTAAAGAAATCAGTATTTCTTTTAGTGGCTTTAGCTTAAATGAATTCTTCCTTCTTTAACATTCAAAATTGCATATTTCATATTGCTAACAGTTTCACATGTTTTGTGTCCACTATCTTCAATGATGACAAAAACACATGTCAGTCTCATTTCCTTATAGTAGTTCACCACAGTTAACTTTGTTAGTAAAAGATACTTTAAATACATGTAGGTTACAAAATATGTTTAAAAGAGGTATCTTAAACCACCAAACACCTAGCAATTCTTCTTACAGCATGCTA
Organism: Saxidomus gigantea; assembly: GCA_032359765.1. NCBI lineage: Eukaryota > Metazoa > Mollusca > Bivalvia > Venerida > Veneridae > Saxidomus > Saxidomus gigantea. Next base: position 2,673 of record JAUMHA010398327.1, on the reverse strand, counting down.
AATAAAGTTCCAATTCCGCATATATCCTTCAGATTTCAAGGTAGGTGAATCACTTTATTCAGTCAAAGATTTTTTCAAAATATTCTGTCAAATTCAATGTTGTTCTTTATTTGACATTAAAGACGTATCACCAATATTCAGGCTTTCTATTTATAACTGTCATGCAATCTGTATTTTCATGACATCTTTGCTTGCTTATTTGTTACATCCTCCATCTGTAATGTTCTTTTACGATCTCTATTATCATTGTCACAAGATTTATTTTGATGTTTATTGGACACCGATTGATCTGGCAGTACTGTGGCGTCTGAATTTTCCTGGTTATCTGATCCTTCTGACACTTCCTACAAAACAAAACAAGAGATTCACTGTGACTTAGCCCAAGTTTCATTAAAATGTTTCATTGGAGAGGGGATGTTACAATTTTCAACAAGACTATCAATTGTTTAAAGAAATATCAAGTAAATCCAGTTCTTGACCTGCCTTATGGATACTGTTACAGGGCATTTATGGATTTAGCTACTCTCGTTACTCATGTAAAATATTGGTTCATCCCAGTGCTATGCAAGCAATTTAATTGAAACTCAAAGGGCATCAACTCTATATAGTAAATAACATTTCCACAAAGTTTAATGAAATTGCATTACCAGAATGGTAGATATGACTCCAAATAGAAATTGTGAACAGAAGGACAACCAGCACCATAACATAATACATCCATTTGGGCTTACGACATATTATCAATACTTACATATTAAGTACATGTATCTTACCTGTTTAGCATGTTTATCTGTCCACTTTCTTGCATTAATTTCATAAAGGGCTCTGTTGTGCTTGAATTCATTGGACTACAAAGGAATAAAAAGGAAAGTACACCATACAAATCTAAGAAATGTCACCAAACTAATCATCTCAGTCTTATGATTTGTAAAAGCCACCTCACATGTAACATGATCACTTAGCTGGCCAAATGGGTCATACACTAAAATAGTGACCTTTTATTTTTTATTCCAAGAAATACATTCTGTGTAGTTTTTTTAAAAACAGTGTGCTTTTAACAGTTGAGTTATCATTATGCTATTCAAATCATTTATTCATTAGTGGCTTTTCTATCTATCAATTTGGACACATGATTATCCTTATATGCTCAGCCTTCTTTAGGGGTCATGAGTTCAAGCCCTGCTACTGACCATGTCTCTGTATGCCAGTAAATTTTTACCAAATTTCGGATTTCCCTTTACACCAATATAATGGTGCTGTTCAAATTGAGAGATGGTCCTACTCAGCCAGATAAGGAAAAACTCCCATATACTCACAATGTCTGTCATCAAGGGATCCTCAGGGTTAGGTTCTGCCATTAGAAGCTGTATAGATGTCAAGACTGTGCTGATGTTTAAACATGGCTTCCAGGCTCCCTGTTCCAAAAACATAAACTTCTTTACATGTATGCCTTGCGACAAACTTTATTGCAACATAGTTTATTCATTTACTTTTTAGGGGGTTGATTGCATCATTTTTATTTGAAATTCTAGGACAGTAATACTTATTGCAATACCAAGAATGCATGAACATTAGTCATAAGAATAAAATGTGTTGCAGCGTATTATTAATGAATAAACACACATAAATTTCTTCAGACATCTAGATGGCTATTTCAGTTACCCCACTACATGACTAAAATGGAATTTGTCTCCATCTTTCAATTTCGGACAGAACAATTGGTTATTCTTATGGATGCCCACAGTAAATTAACTACGGAATAGTTACAGTGCAGATCATGATCACACTACACAGAATCTGATGTAAAGACCAATCATGATCTTCACCGGTTGCTAGGGCAACGAGTTGCTGCAAGCAGGGTAAATGCTTCAACATTAAACTTTGATTTAAAGTCTCTTACTTCATTCATAATTAATTTCAAAAGAAATAAGTTAACAAGCAAAACTTTTATCAAACATTTTAACCCTTTTGTAGAACAAACACTGTACTGACGTGCGAGTTGAAACCTATTATAATTATGTCTTTACGAGTACTATGTCTTTTAAGTGTATACTTCCATGCATAGCTATAAGTACCTTTGGTGGCATTTTTAACGTGTCTAGACATATTCTGCCTCCCGTATCAATATTTGGATGATAGATAGGTGTAATGAACCTAACTTTAGGTGGCTCAAATGGATATCTGAAAACAAAATAAACAGCCTTTTAATTATTATTCCAAATGTGGACTTTGATTCCACCATGAGCATATCGTGTAAAGAATCAGCAGTTTGGGACATAGTAAATTACATGAAAAATCTCTTAAACTTAAAAAGGGGCATACTTTTGCCAAAGTTCATGCATAATGCTATGACAATTATAGACCAATCTATGAGAAATTCCAGAATCAGAAATAATTTGGTTACAATTCATGCACAAGATATAGGAATTGATGCTACATGTATTACCTTTTCGAATCCCTAGAGTAGAGACCTATGTTAAGTTTCAAACCAGTATCTGCATTCAGTTTAGAAATAGCTCCTGACATGCAGTTCCTTTACCAAGACTTTGCAAGTCATAAGAAAGGGCAAACGTTTGCTACATTGCATGCAAAACAGAGTAATGGGACTTGGTAATAGGAGTCATGTCAGACACAACTGACCTCCCTGCCAGGTTTGAGGCTCATATGTCCAAG
>JAUMHA010398315.1:0-23517 GCA_032359765.1 Saxidomus gigantea | reverse complement strand
AAATAAGCGATTCTGTATTAAATTGTACGGACTACAACATGGGAATAATTTTTTTTTTGACTTTCGGTTCCCTTTAAGTTTCGAATTATGTACGCGTCAAAACTGACATCCACCAATATTCAAAACTAAAAGGTTTTAGCACATTCTCAGTCCACTGATGCTTCTCTTCTGCAACTCACATACGCTTCTGTAAAAGTCTCAATGTCACGAATTTGGTCAAGACATGACTTTAGCTTATGAATAGGCGAAAAGATAATCAATATAGTCATCTTCATTTTCATGAAAAATGTGTATTTTTTTTGAGAAGCGAACGTTTAAGTTTTCTGATATAATAGATTGTACTTATTACACTATACTATTTAGAGAAATGACAATTAAAATGTTAACTGAAGAGAATGCAAATATAATATAAGTTGATATAAATTTTAGTGCGAATAAAGCGGAGTCACCCACAATTTTCGTTAGCATACGAAGCCATATGTACTGTACGCTTGTCATATAATTGGTGACTCTTCAAATTAATTGAAGAAAAAGACATCGCAGTTGTTACTTCATATATGTTTTCTTCCTTTACATTGAAATATTTTTGTTTCCTAACATAAAGTGAGTGATAGGCATGATTTGCATAATTCTTATATAGATAACTTGCGGCTTGTGTTTAGGAGAATTGCCACTCAAATAATTATGCGCGAATTTAACAAATTGCAGTTGCACTGACGACGCTTTAATACGTTACTATTTTAGAACAACTGTACAACATTCTTGTCATCACACAAACTTACTTTATTATAATCTTCACATCATTTGATGATTGTCATGCCATGTCGTACTGTAAGCGTGGCATAATGTGACTTCACATTTTAGAGGAAAACCTCCAAGGTGTACGGCTTCTTATTGGAAAAACATCCGCACATTACAAGTTGCACGGGTATTATGGAGGCGTCATATATAACCCTCACACGTTCTATCTGACAGAGGCAGTAGCTGGGCGATGGGTTCAAATTAAACGAGATTCTTCCGTTAATTTGCCTCTTACTCTTTGTGAAGTTGAGGTCTTTGGAAAGCCTTATCGTACTGAGTGTAAGTTTTCGAATATTTCATCAGATGAACCATCCGAGAATATTGAAACACTATGGTACTTATTGTAACTGTTGTTGATGTAAACATAAACATTTTCTGTATATGGACATTGTAAATGCATTGCATAGTACTTTCCCAATCTGTTTCAAATAAAACGTATGTTTCATTCTGTGCTACAAAGGTGACAATAACAGTAACACGAATGTGCTGTTTTTTTAATTTGTAACACTGTGATCTAAACAATAAGGGTTACAGATAACTGTTAGCCTTTTCAAAATGGCGGAAGATGGTTTAGTGTTTCCCTTTTCTTTTGAAATCACGAGTTCCATCTTTTCTTTTGTTCAGAAAATTAATGTAAAATACTTTTTAGAAATATGAAACTTATTAGTATAAACATTTAAAGGGAAAATGTTATTAACATTGTATACCGTATTTGGCAGCAAGATATTTTGCATACATTCAAACAGTTACATGTTTTTCAAACAATGTGATTAGATAGCAAGATATTTTACATACATTCAAACAGTTACATGTTTTTTAAACTGACAATACACGTCAGTGGGTTTCTTTTAACAAAGCCAGCGACACTGCATTGAATTCAGTTGTGAGTGTACATAGCAAGTGTGTATAGACTTGAAAAAATGGGATCTTACGACTATTTCCCTTTCATTTAGTACATACTAACTTCTCTTACCTTGAACTAATTCTGAGTAGATGAAATCATTAAGCCATATGTGTCTTCAACACTCTACTGTGACAATCATATTTTGTGTTGGTATTTTGAATATTCTTCCATTAACTATTTTAATAAAATAGATGGCAATAATTGTGCGCTTAATTTAAACAGGAAAAGGAAATTTAAATGATTTCATAATGTTACACAATCAACCAGTTTCAAAATTACACTACTGGCAGTATCGTTGGACCGAACGTGTCAAACTTGATACATGTTTATGACTCCTTCAAGAAAATACAATTTTAAGTGGTGCAAAATTTATTTAATATGAGATCGATTGACGTTGTTTAAAGGTTACTTTACAATCGACTTTATTTGTTTTAATACCAAAGACAATAAACATAGCATTCATATTTTACATGACTTAGCAACCTTACGTGATTGCGCGATGGTCTTCAGGAAGATAAACATTTTGGTATTTAACATATGTTTTGTATTTTTTACTTTGCGAGACAGGGCACACGAGGAATTCATTTCTTGTACCATATATCATGTACCGTATGCAGCGTGAGGTCTATCGTGCACCACATAACATAAACGTACATGTAAATCGCGCAAATAATCAGGCAGTTGATTTTACTTTTGAGTGATAAACCGGATCATATATCACGATTTGGAGTTCAGATGTGTAGTAATCTAATCACTAGAGTGATTATTTACGAAACATCTGAACGAAAAATCGTGATATATGATAAGGTATATCACTCAAACGTAAAATCAACTTATATATACTGTATAAAATAGTATGCGCATAAAGTTGTTGGCAGAAAAAAATGATCAATTTTAACATTTATCTAGGTCGCCTGCAAATGTTGTAAATTAAATATCAGTTTTAAGATTAGTATCACTGAATAAAGAAAACAGTTACTACTTTCAGGGATGGAGAAACTTTCTTACAATGCGGGTAAATTTTTATATTCGGCCTGCAAGAATGCCATTTGTAAGCAGCTTGATGTCCCTAAAGGTACATTTATAAATATTTTGTTTTAGTTTTAAGCTACTAAATGGTTTGTATATTACTGTGCATTTTTGGGTATAAATCGAAACACGACACGCGTACTCTTAAACAGAAATGACAATTATTCCACAAATGTAATAAAAATACAGAATATATTTGAACAAGGTAAAGAAATATCACTGTGATTCATTTCGGTGAAAATACAAGTTATAAATAACATATATCAATATGTATATTTAAAGTTTGTACATGCACATGTATCCGGAGCATCGTGCTAGCGCCATTCAGAATGACATTGAAGAATTAATATATTTACAATCTGCACTAAATGTAATTTAGACTGTATATTATGATTCTAAAACTAGCATTTAGTATTTGGACAATAATCCACATATACTGATTCCTAGCAGTTTCACTTACAGGGTTCCAACAAATACTCGTATACCCTTGATAAGTTACAGGACAAATGGTGGTTCTTTTGTTATATTATAACCTTGTCAAGGCCCCCTGAATTACTTGATTTAGACTAAAATTAGCTACAAAAATTGGTTAGAACCACATGAGACAATTCATTATAGGGAACCTTCATGAAGTCTAATTTTTAAAACAGGTCATGCACGTTTTTCGTCTTTGAATGAAAGTAAAGTTCAAAACTATGACATACATTTATTTCAATCCTGGATACAAATGTACATATCAAATGACTAACTCTAAACAAGTATTGGTAACATGAACATAATGATAAAATATGACTAGTAGCTAAATCGCTACACGAATTTTCTGTTTGTTTCAAGTGCTATTCGGCACGATATAGTCGGCAGTACTTAAAAAGTACATTTAGCCGCTGTATTCATGGCAATGTGCCATCAAACAGCACTGTATGAGATGAATGACAACCACGCTGAGATATCCAAACTACCTGTCTAGGCAAAAAACTGAATAAAAATCTACTGAATCACCACTCCTGAATGTCTGATAAACATAAATGTTTGGTGGTGAGAACCCAAAATATTATTTTATTGTAGTGTTCTATATACTAGCATTCTACACTAAGTATATAACTACACTACTATAATCTCTTTCCTAGAGCTATCTACTCATAATCTGAGTTCTACTGTATTTTACTTTGCATAGTAAAGATCTACATTTTGTATTAACTCTTGCAAATAATAAAAATAGTAATAATGGTATAGTACAGTAATAATAACTACTATGATTATAATCAAAATATTTTTCAAACTAAACTAGAACCATCACTGAAGGTGATGAATACCCCCCGAACACCCCACTGACACAGTACATAAAATTCATGTAACATTTGATGCTTTAATTATTAGACCTGCACAACTTAAGGCTTATGTGAAGTATAATTAAATTCTGACATGGGGTTTTGGAGATTAAGAGCGCAAAAGATTTTATTATGTCGAGCCCCTGTGACCTTGACCTAGTGACCGGAAACATGGACCATGCACAAATAGCCATGATACTTATCACTTCTGTTAAATATCATTAAATTGTGACCACAGGTTTTGGAGATTAAAAGCGCACAATATTTTACTATCCCGAGCCCCTGTAACCTTTGACCTAGTGACCCGAAACATGGACCATGCACAACTAGGCATGGTACTTATCACTTCTGTGAAGTATCATTAAATTCTGACCAGGGGTTTTGGAGATTTAGCGTCCACAATATTTTACTATCTCGAGCCCCTGTGACCTTGACCTTTGACCTCGTGACCCGAAACATAGACCATGCACAACTAAGTATTGTACTTATCACTTCTGTGAAGTATCATTAAATTCTGACATGGGGTTTTGGAGATTTGGCATCCACAAGTTTTGTACTATCTCGAGCCCCTGTGACCTTGACATTTGACCTCGTGACCTGAAACATAGACCATGCACAACTAAACGTTGTACTTATTACTTCTGTAAATTATCATTAAATTCTGACCAAGGGTTTTGGAGATTTAGTGTCTACAAGATTCCGTCTACAGACAGACGGACGGACGGATGGACGGACAGACGACCAGACAAGATGAATCCAGTATTACCTCCCTTACACTTTGTGTTCGGGGGGTATAAAAATAAGGTGTCTTATACCATATCCATAGGCAGCACTGTCAGACATATTTAGTTAAGCAGGTATCTCTGTGAGCTTGAACATTGACTAACGCACCTCAAAATAAGTAGAGGTATTCCATGCGCCTTGACCAACAAGCAAACCAAGTTTTAGGATCCTTGAACTGACGGTTCTTCAGTTATCGATCGGAAACAATTTACTAGTATGGCGCACAGACGGATAGAAAAACACAAATTGCAAACACAATATATAATTTGCATAATTCTTTCTAATGTAAACGTAAACTCATTCTTGATGTCCGAAATCAAACAGTGATATTACAAAATTAATCAATTGACATCGTATGTCGATGTCACGTAAATACTTACGCACAATAGGAATATAAACTATAACAGATTTAAGTATAGGTTATAGTGTTCATTTTGATGCATTTACGAATATAAATTGGTCAGGCGCGGCGTATGCCTAACCAATTTAATTTCGTAAATGCATCTAAATGAACACGAACCTATACATATTACGGTACTATAAAACTAATAAATTGACATCGTATCGTATCCGCGAATAGCGGAAGGATAAATGAATGGCAGGTAAATACCTACGTGTAATAGGTATGGAATCGATTACAGATATAAACAAAAATAAGATTGAAGCAAATAGCAATAGAACTAAAGAACAATCGTTATTTCACAAAAACAGTAAGACGAGAGAAAATAAGTATGTGGCCGCCAGGTCCTTACGCAATACTTATGTCAAATGATGATGGGTGCCCAGAGACAGAATATCACGGATGGAAGCAAGGTATTTTCGAAATCAAGGCACCGTCGAACGGGACGGATGGGAAATTGAACTTCTGTGTCAAAATTCAGCGCAATCTCGATTTTCCAGCAGACAAAGGCGATTGGATGTCTGGGATGTATTATAGTGTTTATATGAGTGGAACAAACTGTCCTGAAGGTATCAAAATTAATATTCTTTCACATACATTTTTTGTATTTAAATTGACATACTATCAAAGCATACTATGCAAACTGATCTTTTTATTTCTGTGTGGGATACTTTTCATCATAATCGTTGTTTACATACAATATAATTATAAAGGCATCTCTAATGTCTAACATAAATTTGACAAAATTGCGATTAAGGTAATATGTTAGTTTGATAAATGTATTTGAATAAAATAGATTGCATTGTATTTTAATTTATATTATACATAAATTTTAGTAACAAGTTTCGTTAATTATGCTACAGCTTAGATTAAATGGCTTGAATGCACAAACTCAAAATATCAAGCAGCATTCTGGAAAGGCTAAATATTAAACGCATTCAATATGTAACACTCCTTTTGTATTTTTATCTCAATACCATTATTCTTTGTAAGAGTTTTACAAATGTAATTTGATGTTTTACAAAGCATATGTACATGTACCCAATATCGTACTTAATGAATGCAAACTTCTATTGTTAAAAGTATAACTTTTTAATTTATGTTACATTAACAGTCAATTTTGATTTCAGGATTCACATCTATATTGCATGAATCATTAAAGTAAAACCCAAAAGCGATATTAACAAATTATTTGCAGAATTTGCAAAGTTCAATCAAACTGTTGAAATTGAAACATATTCTCATATTTTATTTTTGATATTTCACTCATATTGTACATTTGTAACAATCATTAAACGAAAACAAAACGTTTAAAGTATGTACATTTTGTAACTGTATTAACAAATCCACTTGTAGGGTTTGCAGAGTTCAATCGAACTGTGGTATACGAAACATATACGTATTCGGGACATGTCTCGAACTTTACAGTCGTTGAGGATTCTGGTATGTCCAATATTGTACTTCCCTTGCAATAATTTGAGAATACAAATCTTGCAATCAAACGCATACGAAGGATGAATCATCCTTCAATATTTGTATAAACACTTGCGAAAAGGTGCTTCGCTATCGAGAGTCAATAAACTAGTGTAAATGAGATAGATAAAGGAATCAATAAGTAATTACTAAAATGCACACGCACAACTTTCAGTAAACAGTTCGTATATTATCTGACTTTAACTTTCACTTCAGACGAAGTCACAAAGTCAGCACCATTTTGCCAATTGCACCAGAATAAGTTAAAAGTTGATATTGTATCTGTCTTAAACTTTAACTTTAGAATTGACCTAAAAGAGTAAAGGAAACCTTTACGACTATGCTAGGACATGGCCGGTATAAGCTATATATTATACAAAAAATGTACATGTAACTACATTCTTTCAGCACAAGATGTTGCTTGTGGTTAGTTTATTTTACTTTTTTCTGTCGTTACTAAACTTTCGTCCGTTTAAAAATCGCAAGGATATAAACTTATCTGCGATAGTTTTACTAATGAGTACATATTACTTTTGACAGGACGAAAATATGTTTTGTTTTATTTGTGTGGACGGAACATTGAATCAGAGGATGCTGAGTCGCATACTGAGTATTTACGTGAACAGGTAATGAAAACATATTTAATTCTAAATGTAAAAAAGATCTTTATATCAGTTGAATGTTTTTGCTTTTCATTTCTATACAAATTTAACGTAGTATATTTTAAAAGTGTAAACAATATGGCATCGTGTTTACATTTAATGAACTAGAAATAAGATGTACGATTTATGCTTCCTGGTTAATGACGTTTCATTGTACTGGGACATGTTAAGATTCAGTCTAAAGCGTCAATAATAGACATGATTAAAATGACGTGTCATGCTGAATTAAGCCAAAGAATAGCGCGTTTAACATTCAAATCATTCGTTAACACATTATACATAGTGTATGTGAAATGGATAAAGGTACATAATAAACTGAATACAAGAACAGCTGGTTAACATGCAATATAGTTCTGTTTCTAGATAATTTATATTGGTTGAAATCTCTTTTTCTGTAATACATGACTCTCTAATTTATGCTAGCTTTGATTGCATCATTAAACCAATTAGGTTGTGAGTCGCGTTTAAGTCGCTTTTCTTTTAAAGGGGCAAGCTGAGATAGGATACTATTCAATAAGTTGTAAAACATTGCTGTAGTATTGTTTGGATCTTGAATTGATTCAAGTACTTGAAAATTTCATATGCTTGATACATCAATTTGAAATTAGAAATTGTTTACATTTATAAGCCGCTTTTTGCCATAGGTACATCGGTAAGTGCGCTGCGCTATGTACATTTAATGCACTGACTTCTACGGATATTTTTACACCTGTTTAAGTTTAAATAAACAAGTTTCGAGTGATACAAGCAAATCTTACCCCCTACATGGCGTGGTTCTAAATTTACGTTTAGAAATGTCTTCAGTGATTCAGAATTTCATGTTATACTAAATTACTCCTACATTTCATTATGGTCTATTAAATCCTTTTGCAGAAATTGGTTAAAAGTTAAAATACATGTATTAATTTGGCATTATCGGGCACTGTTATTGCGTTGAATAACTTTATGTCAAATATTTAATTCTAAAAAACAATTGCAGCCTTCAATATATATCCGGAGCTATCGCTCCTATTTGCTAGTATTATAAACGGAAAAAAACTCCGTTTACATTATCGCTCTTTAAATTACTATACTCACATAAATAATACAATAAAGCATGAAATTAAAAGAACTATCTTTAATTAGAAAGGCATAAAAGGACTTTTTTAACAAAGCTGTGAAGAAAATGAATCAACTAACAATTTGTGGAAGAATTTGAATACATTAGTAGGTCATAATAGTAATGAAGGGCTTAACATTCCTGATGAAATAACAATTAATGATTCAAACGTGCAAGGACATTTAAACATAATTCATGCGCTTAACGAACACTTTGTAAACATAACTAATATTATTAAAAAGACAAAATTTGAAACTGAAAATGTTTCAATGTTAAAAGCAACGTTACATGAAAAATTAAAAACAGCGGTGTTTGAAATAAAATCACTCCGTATGAAGTAAAAGTATTATTTGAAAGCCTTGATACAAACAAGTCAACGGGAATAGTTAACATCGGCCCTACAATTATAAAATTTTCAAAACATGGCGACAAAGATGATCCTAATAACTATCGTCCGATTTCCATTTTACCTACATTATCAAAACTATTTGAGAAACACATAGCAATATAACTTAAAGAATTCTTCCGTAGAACCAATATTTTGCATGAGACTCAATCTGGATTTAGAGAACACCATTCCTGTTAAACAGCACTTACTCGCTTAATTGATTCTTGGATAAAAGACATTGATAGTCGCAAATGTATTGGTGCTGTATATCTAGACTTAAGAAAAGCCTTTGATTTAGTAGATCACACGATCTTATAACATAAACTAAAACTTTATCAGTTTTCTGATAACACTATTAAACTATTTACATCTCAATTATCAAACAGACTGCAAGTTGTAAAAGTTGGAAATACGACTTCTAAACTGCTACCTATAACGCCAGGTGTTCCCCAATGCTCAATCCTAGGTCCCCTACTATTTTTGTTATACATAAATGACTTACCATTAAATGTAGACAGTTTTAGCAACCTTGATTTGTACGCAGATGACTCAACTCATCAACTGATTACGATGTAACTACTATTCAAGAAAACCTGCAAAAAAATCTTAATAATATTTCGTTTTGGTGTTGTATGAATAATAATTATGTTTCTTCATCCTGTTAAAACAAAATGTATGCTATTAGGTAGCAAACATAAATTGAAGAATGCTGGCGAGTTAATGCTTAATATAAATGGAAAGCAAGTGGAAAACGTTGCCGTACAAAAAATACTGGGTGTGTATGTGGACAAAACACTAAGTTGGAATACGCAAGTAGATAAGATGGGCTCAAAGTTAAACACAAAGTTATATCTGCTGAAAAGAATTGTATTTTTTTACTTTTGAAATGAAGAAAATGTTTTATAACGCCTATATTATGTCAACCTTTGATTACTGTTGTACTATATGGGGGAAGAGAACCCAATCCACTATAAGTAAGATAACTAAATTCCAGAAATGGGCGTCCATGACATCAACGTCATATTGTTATTATTGTTATGTACGTCAGTATAGTAATGGAAGCAAAAGGACGAAACTGTACCCAACGTTTTGTGTTTGCAACGTATGTCTACGGTTTTGGTACCGTACTAGAGAAGAATGCATCTACAGAAATTACAAAGGCAGATAGAGGGTCATCGACGTTTCGTTGACAGATATCTAGAGAAAATCGAGCAAGCATGGCATAATGAATCCATGTTGAAGTTTGGCGCTATTCTCGAGTCCATCGAAGCCAAGATGAAAATTCTAGAGACACCAAATGAGAGACTCCTGTCGCAACAGAAAATAACAGTAAATATGGCAGTTCAATTGGAGATCAAGCTGCGTCACTTACGAGAGTTCCGAGGTCAACAAGAGACAACAATAGCTTTAATCCCGAAGATGGTCCGTTCTGAAAATTCAGTACAATTTTATAGATTACCCAAGATTTCTTTACCAAGTTTCAACGGTGGAAGCAGAAGATTACACACGCCGCAGTGTAAGCCTTGTTGAAATTGCCTACGCCGTCGAGTAAATTATCTAGTCTTAGAAACTTTCGTAATGTAATTGAGACATATATTCGGTGTTTGTTAGCTTTGTGACATTGCTAACAGACTTGCTACAGTGTAGTTTCTCACGGGAGCAAGATCCAAGGAAAGCGTGCAAAAAGATTCAAAAACCTGAATTTGAAGTTCATTTCGCAGAGCCAAGTGAAGAGTGCATTTTGTGATAAATCAATATGTAGATACTGATTCCTTAACCGTGTGAAACAGAAGCAGTTTTAACTGCTAAAGCAAGCAGATCGAGTGAAAGATGCCAAACTTGTAAGTGGAAGCACCATACGAAATCATCAGGATCGAAGGTAGTGGTAGTGTCGCTAGGAAAGACACAATTAATTCCCCATGCCCCCCCCCGTGTCTCTCTCTCTCTCTCTCTCTCTCTCTCTCTCTCTCTCTCTCTCTCTCTCCGAGGTAGATTCCATTTGGAATGGGCCCCAAGAGCAATTAATCAAAGTTGATAGAATTTGTTTTGCAATCGAGAATAATAAAATTAGTATAAACAATACGACAACGACGAGGTAATGAGACTACAAGTTCGAGTGTTAACAGGACCGCGTCATCGGAAGCCACCGTTCTACATTCATAAACGAGTCAACCAGATAATGGAGTCTTGTTGAAACCCCCAAAACCAACCATGTCTTCAGTTGAGACTCAAACAGAAGCAAATATAATACTCGATGTAGAAGCGCATAAGTCGTTTATTACAGAACAATTAGCGCAAGAATTAAACTTATTACTTATCGTTGTTTGATAGCAAATATAACAAAATACTGCAATTAGATGCAGCCGAGTCCTGATAGTGTCTACTATCTCAACCCCTATTAACCAGAGATAACGGCATCCAGTAACAGATACTATACGTTTTCAATTTAAATGCTGATAAATGTGACATCATAGAAAACCATATATTACCAATCAATTCACAAAATCACGTGTTCAAATCAATGACGACACACTTGCCGACGGACGTAAAAACGTTTTAGGGACCTGGAAAACATGGGAGTTTCTCAGAGTACCGATGAAAAAGACAAGACAGAATACTTCAGATATTTTCAATATACGTCCATACAGTTCAACCATGCAAATTACGCGGTCATGTTACCGTCAAAACTATAACATCCGCCAATCCTTATAAATTATGACGTTTCCAAGAAAAGAAAACAAAATATGATAAGGAGACTGCACCCACTCAAGAAGTTCGATGAAATCATACCCCACCAACCGAACAAGCCATTACATATCAGTCATTTACGACATTTTTAACACAGTGATCATTGATGTACAGAGACTTCAAATATTATCAATGACTAACTGTTTTATCACATTAGACACACACTTGGCCAATAACCGATCCATAGTGACAAAGACAAAAGCAATTTTTATGGTTTATTTCCAAGAGTAACCGTCGGCTTTTAATGCAACGTGTTCAGAGGCTTTACTTGAACACATATTCAACAACCATTTATCATGATTTGTTCCGGTAAAAATCTGGCATTCAAATTTCAAAAATCCGTTTCCCTATCAACTTACGTTAATTTCATTGTCTTTTGCACACCTATGTTTGCATGCTATGAATTGGGTAACACCAGTTTTTTTTGCCCCTGACCGCCGGTCTTCCATTTCTATATCCCTTTACAGTAATGGAAATCTGTGATTTATAAAAAATCCTCAAGATTTTATTCATATCCAGCCATTTTATCCGTCACGTGATCAAAATAAAACGTTTGGTAAGATTGTATCAAAAAAATAATAAAGCATGATATTTGCGGTGCCTTTGGTGTATCGCATCAATTATTTCATTGTTATAAAATAGTACATGTATCTATCGAAATCACGTTAGGATCTATATCTAGAATGTCAATATCAAATCAGACTCGATGTGTAAGAATACGATCTTTGCTTCAAATGTGCATTTCAATAATAATTACCATTGTAATTGAATATAGTTCATGACTGGGGAAGATTGTGAACTGGTATTGAAAACAGGCGTTCCGACACACTTTGCCTCTTGTTTTGCTATGCAACATACTGTTTTCGGTACGTACTTACCTTTTTCGAAGTATGATTAGAATAACATGATACATTTTATGCATTTTCCGATGTCTTTACTCTTTTGTCTGTACGAACTTAATGTAAACGATGAAATTCCACACTAAAATACATTTGTAAAGACCACTAAGTAAGACTAGAGCAACAGCATATCCATGACACGTTCAAGTTTGCTTCAATTCACACTAACTTATAAATCTCAAGATCGTTGAAAATTTATTTCTAAAAAAATATGCATTTAGAAAATGAGCAAAAACAAAATTATAATAATGTAATAATTTATGGATGTTTTTTTTTTCAGAGCTTATTTCTGACTTTCAAATCTCGTCATGGATTGATTCAGGTACAGGTATTAAAACGACAGAGTAAGAAGTATGCATTTCTACCGTGAATTAAAGACAATGGAAATGGGACGTGAGATAGGTGGCCTCTTGGGTAGACAGACCTGTGTATTCACAGCACATTGACCATGGTTGTTAGTCAGTAAAATGAATAATGCGCGCTTTCAATAGGGTGTAAATTAAATAATATCACGAGCATAGAAATAGACCACGAAAAATCAGAATGATGATTATTTGAAGGTGATCAGTAACTTGTTACTGGTAACACTTTTAAAGTATGTAGTTTCTCTTTCAAACAGCGTTACATGCGTAGTTTTGTACGAAGTCACTATTGCTACGTTTACAGCTATATTTGTATTTTATACGTATCATTTCTACAAACAAATTAATTATTTGAATAACAAGTATTGCGTCGAAGGCATACTTAACTCATACTCCAAAACACAATCATGCTGAAAAAATAGTATAGCTCTAACGAAATTTAATATACTTTTTAAATAAGAAGACAAGCATTCAGATGTCATAAGATATCATGTATGGTACTTCTTACTGGAAACTGAAACTGTTTTTAAGTTATGAAGTGAAATAAAAAATGTTTTAAAACTTCTTTAAATGTACACATTGTATGCTTAGGGAAATCTACATTCTATGTTACATTTTTGTAAACAAAACGACGGAATTTCTTTTGAAAATATTTTAAAATGGCTATATATACCTCCGAAACTACATGTAAAACGTTTATTATCAAGAAATCACAACGAAATAGACTAGAATTTATTTTGGAAGATTAACACGAAATTATAAATTAAACGAAGCGACATAGCAAAGAATTGTAAAAGAAAGTTAATTGAAAGTGCCTTTTCTCCAGAATAAAAGGACATATTAAACAAATAGAATAAAATGATAAATTTGTAGTATAGATGTTTTTACCATTCTGCCTTTATTTTTTTTTCTAATAAAACATAAAAATACATATTTCATTGACAAATAATTAAAAATAATGATATCAATCAACTAGTTAAAACTATACCCATTTTCTCTTGTAGTACCTCTCCAGGGAGACACACAGTTTGTCTGGTATCAATTCGACTTGCGACGTACGCTATTGGTGTCAGAAATTGAAATTGTGTCTGATGTGTTTAATTCACATGAATTGTTTGAGGTAAGTAGTGAATTGTATAAGAACGGAAGCAATGTACATGACAAATTCTGCAACATTATTCGATATACAACATGTACCGATTAACATCTTGTAATTCCCAAATAATCCAGTTTAACCGTATAATTTATAAGTAGTCAAATTAATGTACTTTGTTACGAGTGTTAACCTACGTCATCTTTATTTACCCAACGACAGTTTTCTTAAACACTATTAGGCACAATTAATTCTTTTTGAAAAAAAAACTTTGAAATATTAGCAACTGAGCAGTTGATAGTTTGAAAAAAAATGACTGAAGGTAAATTATATGTAAAGAAAAAGTAAACTTACATGTTTTTGCTATGCTGACTGATACATAGTAATTCTGCAATATTAGTCGATATTGTACCGATTAACAAAATGTTATTCCCAAATATCCAATCATCCATACACTAATATTTAACTTCATGTATTTTATTACGAAGTGCCACGTGATCTGAACTTCATCTGTTAATCCACGAAGCGGCTGCCAGAGAATGTTAGCCTATGCCATTAAAAACAAAATGCCTCCATTTAAGACAAATTTGGAATTATGATCTATACGGTTGAAATCATATAATGACATAAGGGTTCCATGTATTGTTTTTTGAAATCATATAAAGACAAAATGCCTCCATATAAGACAAATTTGGAATTATAATCTATACGATTGAAGTCATATAAAGACATAACGGTTCCATATATTGTTTTTCGATATCATATAAAGACAAAATGCTTCATTATAAGACAAATTTGGAATTATAATCTATACGGTTGGCTTCATAATAAAGACATAACAGTTCCATATATTGTTTTTCGATATAATATAAAGACAAGATGCCTCCATTTGAGACAAATTTGGAATTATAATCCATACTTACTGTTCCTAAATAACACAACATAGCCTATTGTGCAAAAAGTGTCAGTAGCAACGTTTGAAGCACAACAGGATCTAAACTGTAAAATGTATCAAAACAATCAAACGTATTCTGAACTATGCGCAGTGTAAATTTCATTATAAGATTCGAACAATAACTTTGAGGCGCATCCCACCGTAACAAAAGTCATTACGAAGATAATAATTATACAGTGGTTAAATCCCAATGATCTCCCTCTATGAAATTTCACTAGTCTGGAACATCAATTTGTTAAGTATGTTAGGTACAGAGCTGATACTCCAAGCATTGATTGAGGCTATATGAGGAAATAAAATGATTTAGACACATCTTTAAATTACCGAATATTTTAATTAATATATTTTAATCATTCCTCTTTCTAACGTGAAATTCTGCTTGTCTGGAAGACACTTAAAAGCTATTTAATGGAGTTACATGATATTATATCATTGGGTGAGCATTATACAGCTTGGCCGGGACTCGATCCATGAATCATTCGCTTGTATGGCAGATGCTCTACCGACTGAGCTATCCGGCCGCCTACACATTTTCTCCCGTATTGGTAAGAAAGTCCGTAACCGTAAGACATTCTTCCCCGCTATATTGCAATTCGTCCTAGAATGTGTGTGAGTGCTATGAAATTAAGCAATTACAGGCGTCGGAGAAAGACCTTAAAATACCATTAAGTCCCACGTTGGGCGTCACTGACACCGGTCTTTTCATCTTCTTCGTCATCTTACAACCCAAACCATTGCAGGATCGGTCACAGGAGTGCCCGTCTCCACAAACTCCTTCCCATAGCGTCTCGGCGTCTTGTCACATATTTATAACGCGCATACATTGTATCACGCTTCACTACACCAATCCATCTAATCCTTTATCTTCCTACAGTACTTCTACTTCTCACAGGCTTTTCCGTTGCTCTCTTTATCGGCTAATTCTCCTCTTTTCTCAAGATGTGCCCATAGTATCTTAAGCGACTATCCGATGCCTTGTCCTCTTTGTTGCATATTCCTGACATTCGCTTTATCCCTTGACTTTCTCTTAGTGAAATTCCTGCTATCCATCTAACTATTCTCATTTCAGTCTCTCCAATTTCTTGTAGGGCCCAGTTCTCTGTCCAATAACTTGGTAGAACTAGCCGTATCACTGTCTTAGAATACATAAACTATTTAAGTGATTTTCGTGATATCACAAACCGTGATAGAGCCAATTTGGAGGAAGTGCTATATATAAAGACCGTACCTCAAGCTTGTCCCAAATATATATAATCTTTAAAATATGAAATAATTTTGTTCGAAATATATTTATCAACACAGTACCGGGTATTAGTAAGAATTAAAAGGAGCGGAGTTTTCAACGATCATAACTCAGCATCATCCCACTTAATCATGCGAAATAATGATAAGCTTTGTATATAGCTAGATAATTAATTTGACAATTCTTTAACAAATTTCGTAATTTTTTTAACAACGATATTAAAGCCATTCCTTCGATTTTTCTCATAAATTCTCAAAATATGTATACTCTCTAGGGAGCTGTGTCACCTATTTTCCATATCATACTCGAAACAAAAATTATTTAACATCAAAGAAATGTCAACCTTTTTTTCCGACCGCTTGTTACGTAATTAAAGATAATTAAGCCCCTGACCAATTTATCAAAACACCCCGACACTAATCTCCCTGGAATAAAATTTGCCATAAACTGGTCCAAACCCCATGTTAATCGATACCCAATTAACAAAATTTCTTGCTCATAGTTGACACATCTACCTTCAAAGCAAGTGTCAAAAAACGCCGATTTCTTACGACGCATATTAATTCGATTGGATTTAGTGAAACAAAACCTGTATGAATAAATCTTATCATACGTAAATACAAGTATATGATAATCCAAACAATACAAACCATGTCAAACAAGAAAACGACAAGTTCCGCCCACAGAATCATTTTAACACGAGAAAGAACCAATTGTTTTCTATGTAATTTATTTTGAACTTACCACGTTTATAATGTTTGTACTTGGTTTTGTCAAACAACTTGTATTATTTAAAAACTTGCTGGCCTAGGGCGTAGATAAGAAAGATTTATTATAATAATGAGATTTTGTTTCACACACTTGTATGAAACATTGAAAGAAATGTAATATTCAAACAAGCACAACTTTCTATTCGCGTTATGTATAATTTCTCATTGTCTAATTTTCTTGTTGTTCATATAATAATTGATACGAAACAGTTCTACACTTTTCAGACAAATGAATTGACATTCACACAAGCTTATTTATCGTGTAGCAGCAGTTAGGACCAATACTCTTTTTGCTATGCCGATACATTTTCACGTAAAACAATTGTCAAGCAGAGCTTTATGAATGTATACCATTACAGCTTGATAAAATCCCCCTTCCAATGCTTACTTTCTCTGAAGACAAGTCATTTCCTATCAAACAGTTTTGTTACAAATGTTCAGTAATGTAGTACACATGTTCAACTATTATTGTTCCTGTTGTTGTTGCCATTTTATAATTGCTAGAAATACTAACATTTCTTTACATCGTCAATACAATTTTGAGCTACTGAGATTTTTAGAGGACATCCTGTCTTTGTTAAATATCACACATATGTTGGATAATGATAAAAGTTTGTAGCACATTGTTCATACATCTTAAATTATTTTGTGATTATTTATAGCTTGGGTACAAAGCTTGTTTTTATGGCAATGTGAAAAGGACCGTTTCAAATGCAATCCTCTGCAATGAGACAATTATCGTCAACGATTATAGATTGCAACTGAGGTAAAGTGTACAATATGGTAATTTTAACGAACATCGGAAATCTTTATCAATTATAGCAATGACGCTTGAAAACCCCTTAAGATAATGAAACATGACATCTTAGAGCAACTGCTTCCTAAAACAATAAATTGATCTAAAATACTGGTCGTAATATCAAATATTCTTATACTTACAACATCCTTAGTATTTGAACATTACACAATACGTATGTTGACGACACGATATGTATGATCCCCCGTATGCTCCTTTATAC
Organism: Saxidomus gigantea; assembly: GCA_032359765.1. Lineage (NCBI taxonomy): Eukaryota > Metazoa > Mollusca > Bivalvia > Venerida > Veneridae > Saxidomus > Saxidomus gigantea. The sequence continues at coordinate 5,561 of JAUMHA010398315.1, read as the reverse complement.
ATGTAAATCATACATCTACGTGTTTTTCTTTTGCTTTCTAAATCATAACTCGGGTGATTTGACTTCAGAAAAATATTTGGTTCATTCGTAACTAGTTGTTTATTTTTTATTAGTAGTATGTTTAATTACACATTTACTTCAAAGCATGCGCATTCAATGTAACGACAACGTTGGGAAGATATTTGAAATTTTGTGTAGATGATATTGTTGCATTTTGTAACATTTATCCTTTCGATTTAAACTTAAAGTTCTACATGGAACTGTGCAAAAGTAGTCATGTTCTAGTTTTGAATTAAAATTGTCAGATATAATAGTACAAGTAAATCAAATTATTATATTTTCATACATTTACGTACTGCGCCGTACCTTAAACTAATCATGGATTATCTTATATCTGTAGAAAAATAAAGGCACGGTACATCACGCTGCAGTTTAACGGATCTTATGCATCTCAGAAGTTATTATCGAAGGAATCGGTCAACTTTTTAATATCCAATTTACGTAAGCTAGCTATGTTTCTTTTTTACGTTGAAAAAAGAACATTAATCAAAAAGTCAACTTCGTTTCTTTAACCTAATAAGGATCATTATTTATCTTAAAGATCAGACTGTACGTCTAACAAGGTGATCTTAGACGGATAATAGTATTGTATCATTTAGACAAAGGCTTAAAACAATGACTTCTAAATTATTTTCCGCAGAGTATACTTTATTTCCTTGAACTTATGGTATTTGGGAATTGCCTTAAGTAGACCCTACAATCTGCACTCTCTTTTATGTTGTTATGTATTGAAACCATCTATATATAGTTATTTTGTCTATTTTGGGTGTTGAATAGTGATCTGCTCTTTTGTTAATATTTTGTACAGTGAAAATGTACCAGAATTATTTTGATAAACTGAAACAGTAACATGCTTACATTATTACATGTTAGCGGAAAATGACATCTGCAACGAAGATCTTGGAATGGAAGACGGAAGTATTCAAGACTTTCAAATTTCGGCATCTTCTTGGCTTCCACAATACTTACCATCGACAGCAAGACCCTTAAGTGTTGGTTGGTGCGCTGAAGTGATAGATCGCAATCCATGGATTTTGGTTTGTATCGCATTTAGAGGTCTAATTTAAAATGAAGTTTAACCACTTCTAGTCTCGATCTACGATTTATTCTCTTTAAAGTACCATGTTAGGATGTTCTTACTTACATTGATGTCTCTTATGGCTTATATATCGTCAGTCTCTTTGTAGGTTGATTTGGTAGCAGTTACCAGAGTTGAAGGGTTAAGCTTGTGGATCAATGGACAAAGTGAAAACAAAGAACTTGAAAATAGTACACGATGTATTTTCCTTGACATATATTATGGACCAAATACCAATGCTTTATTAAAGTATAATGATACGGTAAGACACAATCGGCAATGTTTCTCATGTCCAATAAAATGGACACAGTCATTTTGTTGAATATTTTAAGTTTTTCTAGAAGTAGAGAGAAAGAGAGAGAGAGAGAGAGAGAGAGAGAGAGAGAGAGAGAGAGAGAGAGATTTTACATACTGGCTATTTATATTGTACTGTATTAGAGTTCAGAAGTGACCATTTAAATTCATGTTACATAACCATGTTTTATATCAGTGCTACTTGGTATTCAATGTCTTAAGGAAGTAACTGAAATTAATCAAAGTAGAGATTGATATTCTAATTTACACTTAAATATGCAGTTTTTACACAAAATAGTTAAAAAGTAAGACTATTACTTTTTACAATGTTGTCAGTTAATCCTTAATAAATAACTCATTAGGACAAATTTATGCTAATATCATAAAGGGTGCCTGTCTTGGGTCGTCATACATTCATTTAGAATTGACAATCGGGAGTATAAAGCATTATATAATGTGTTTGTTTACAGTAATACATGTATCTATATGTGATGAATAAGCAAATAAACTGAGCATTATTTTGTTTATATGCATCCAAATAAGTTATTGATAAATAGAAGGGCAACAAGTACAAAATATTTAACATAAGCTAAATTTGTTATCCACATATTGCCAGGTTCTAAATTTAGCTGGTAGACGCTGGTTTTATTTGTCTGTGGCAGCGTCTTGAGAGCGACTGTACTTTACTTAAATATATAGCGAGAACTTTGATATACATTTATTATTCTCAATCAAACGAATATTACACTGAGAAAGGTTTGCTATTCATTACAATTTTTGTCAATTGTCGTAAGTAACGACAATATATTACTGATTGTTATCAATATTGTGAACGAAATTCGGTTTAGTTGTAGATTTGGCTAATTTAACGAGTTGTTAAAAACACCCATCATTCACAACCTTTACCTTTACATAAAAACTGCTTCATTAAACACTTTCTACTATAGGATTTCTCTATGCCTACACAAGGGAAGACAGAAGTTCAGACCATCATGTTGTTGAATTCATTTGAGGCTCGCTATGTCAAGCTGGAAATTGGCAACTGTGCTGATAACAACCACATATGTCTAAGGTTTGAGCTACATGGCTGTAAACTATCAGGTATTTCATTAATTATTCGTACATTGTACATGTATACTACCATTCAAACGTTCTTCTGGCTTGTTAACACAATTCGTATTGAGTTAAACTCATCGTGTTTGCGTATCACGTGAACGTTTGTTTGAAATTCATATATATCTGTAGCGTTTGTATCATTTTATGATTATATATATTTAACAATGTCATATATGCAATATGCATTTACTTTGTACTATATCACATCTTTAAAAGAATGAATATGCCAGTGAATCTACATTTACATTATTTTATGTTTACCATAATTCAGTACTATAAGAAAAAATAAGGTGAAATAAGAAAGACGTGAAATTCCTTTTAGGCCAAATGCATTTTAGTTGTATTTCTGAGTATTCAGAATCAATATTTATGTATTCTGAATCGTATTATGCGTGTTTCGAGGTTATTTAAATGGTTTACTATATTTGAAGCGTCTCTTTTATTGACAGGCATACCTACATTACATTGTCCTAACAGATACGACATGTTCGAGCTCGACAGAGAGATACGAACCGAGGTCAACCCTGTTATCCACAAAAACACATATTCGCACGAAAATTGCTCAAGATTTTGTTTTCTTAGTGAAAATTGCAGCATAGTCAGTTATAATAATGCGGAGCAATGTATTCAACATCCATCAAGCAAAATTGGCATGTGGCAGATTGATAACACGTTTACAGGAAAATGGTCTGCCAAGCTTTGTGACGCAGGTAATGATAATGATACAACGTTAAAATGAAACTTTCAAACATTCAGTCTTTTATGGCTTACGTACTAATTGACAGCTGATGGTTCCTCTTACACCACAAAATATAATTATCCAAAATACAGTTTAGCCCGAACGTTAGTATATTTGCTAGATTTAGTATTCGCAATGTATTAATTCATGATGTCATACTGACCTTTTTGTTTCCAAATTGTTTTTACGATAACTGCTGCAGACGTTTATCAATAATTAGTCATATTAAATTCGGTCTAATAAACTAATATTGAAATTTAAAATGGAAAAGTTATTTTAACTTTCGTCTTAAGTAATTTTATGAACAACGCACCCAGTTTTCAACTCAGGAGGACATTGTTTTGTCAAGAAGTTGCAGCTCAGTGAAAGCTAATACCATGTCAGCTCTGATGGGATTCAACGTACCATAATCGTCATTGATTGGGTATATTTTAATATATACATTCATCAATTATATTTGCTTTATTTTGAAGATTCTGTGGAGCTATTTCCAAGTTTAAGACCTTCCACGAATCACTGGTTTGCATCTGGTACAATAACAAATGTTGAATATATTAAACAAAATTCTATAATAACATCGATTGGATATCCATTTGCCTACGGAAATGGACAGAACTATAAATGGATAATAAGTTTCCCAAATAACCGCTTTATACGGATTGTCTTTACTGACATGTCACTGGGTCATATAAACGAGGTAAGTCTTTTTCTAACATTGAAAGAAATCATTTCTGATGATATGATTCAGTTCCCTCTAAAACCACTGTCACTCTTTTTACTCTGGCTTAAAGCTTGATATTGATTTGAAGCCATTAAATGGTCTTCTTTCTATAATCTTGGTTTATATTGGGCCTGTGTGATACCCGAAGCCAGTTTGTATATCATGTACATCTGTACATACACAGAAGAATAGCATATAAATATGCCGGTATTATCTTAAATGGTGTGTAAAAACATTTCTATTCAGATGCATAAGATTTCTTATTTTGTGTTGCTTTAGTGCTCATTGATCTATTCATTATTGATATCTTTTTGTCCCTTTGTGAAAGTGTTCCCGTAGTGACTTACAACACTTTATCCCATTTACCATGAATAGTAATCTACCTTTATAATATAAGTATTATGCTGCTTCTTTCCATGACCATTTGTCATACAAACAGGGATGTTTAGACAGACTTATCGCTAGCCCAACCATCGACACAAAATTGGAAAAGACAGAAATTAACCATAAATATAATGGCAGAATGTTTGTTTTTGAGACGAGCGAATACGTCTTGTTTCTTACATTCGTTTCCTGTATTGGACAAAGAGAAGCTAGGAATAGAGGCTTTCGTGCTATTGTTACAGGCCAAGGTAAGGTAACATGAAAGTTAGTTAGTGGAATTTTTAATCCGAATTGTCTAAACTTCCTATTGCAACATGATTGATTATTATCAGCATCAATATTCATTCGCACTGTAGATGACATGTTCCGTTTTAGAAGACTTAAAATAATATATAGTATGAACGTTTTATCATTGTGTTATAAGGGTACTTGTACAACTATGAATTGGATGTTTAATTTCTAGAATCCACAACTGGCACACACACATTTAATACAAAAATGTTGGTCTTTTTTTTTTCAAAGATTTTCCCGCCTGTTTTTCCCTGAATGATCAATGGAGATCTGGATCGGATTTGTTCTGCAAGAGACCGCAAATGATCATAACTTCTACTTCAATATTAAACTTTCCGATTGTGAATATAGAAGAGGTTTGGAAAATTGATGTAACAGAAGTTGAACATCATATTTTGAAGATTCATTTGACGGATTTCTTCGTTAGGTGCTGGCAAGGTAAGCTATGTAGTGTAACTATAGTATTCCCTTTCTCAAATGTCATTAAAGTGCAACATATGCGATCTCCTCAGTACTTAAACATATGTTTCAAATATACAATGCAATGATTCAGTAAAATAGCTGAATGAAACAAAAAAGTTTAAAATGCAATCAAGGGGAAACGGGTCTGTCGCCTTGTGTGCGTTTGTGTGTTTGTTCGTTTATCAGTGCGTTGGAAAATCGTTTCCGGTCCATAACTCTATAATGCATGATGGTATTGCAACGAAATTTGGCACAAGAGTTACCATAAAAAGACGACGTGTCATTCGGAAAATCCATGCCCCTAGATCAAAGAATAGAAATGTTAAGTACAACGTTTAGTCATTTAACCGATTTACAGAAGCAGGGAATAATTACGTTGCTTCCAAAAGAAGGAAAAGATACACTTGTCCTATCAA
>JAUMHA010398293.1:0-11397 GCA_032359765.1 Saxidomus gigantea | reverse complement strand
TACATTATCTGACGTGTTACTCTGCATGATTTCTAAATAAAACCTAAAATGTATTTATTAATATGTTTATAAACCATCGGTTCTTAATGTCATCGCAAAATTACAACCAAGATATAGGAGAGGTCACACATAAGTATACTTTTATGTCTTTTATTTCCCATTCGCGACAAATCTGAAAAGTAAATCAAACGCAGCCGTTGATAAATGTGAGGTCATGTTATGATTTATTTATTTTATTTTTTAATATTTACGACAGATAAAAGACACAAACAATTATCTTGGCTTGATAAAAGGTTATTACAATGAAAACATTTAGATGAAACTTGAAAATGTCATGGTGGACACAATTTTTTAGAGGAATAATTTTTCTTCGTGACATTACAAAGTTCCCAACATTACCTAAACGGGATAGAAAGGGTAGGTTTCTTACTGAACAAGAACTTGAATGGTATGAAAATATTGAAAAGTCAAAAGTTCTGAAATAATTATTTAACTGCTTGTGTCATTTTGATTTTGTTATTTACTTTTTTTTCTTCATATAATTTTAAGAATTATACAGCTTTATTGTCGCAAATTATGTGGAAAAAGACAACGATTTTAAAGGCCCTGAATGTCATGTTAATTATTTAACCAAAAAGGGGATACAGCACACTTGAAGAAAAAATGGCACAGAGAACATTAAGGTCTTGATAGTGTATTTATTAAATTTATCATTATCCTCTAAACGCAACGAATGAACATGCAATTGAAATGAGATTTCGCCCCTGTGAAGCAGGCAGTGGCCCCTCCCCTGCCTCTATCGTTGGCCAGCTGGTACACTGAGATGCACAAAGTAAATTTACATCTCAAGATTCGAGTTACAAGAAACTTACCAATATTGTTATCTTAAAAATTAAGATATTCGTGAATATAATTATATATGTATATCTTTTATACGAGGGGAAAAGCCCTTTTTAGCGGCAGGAAATATGTTTGACAGCAAATTAATTGTTATTACTTATTTTGAGGAATTAGATCGCCTCTCTCCTCAACAGTATTTTCGAAAGTTTGCAGTATCAAAAGTATTTGTACTTTGTTAAAATTATAAGGCGGTTTGTTCTAAAACGATCTCATCCCTGGACACAAAATCATACATGATAATATTTAAATATTGCATTTTTTTCCATGTCTTAAACATCAACGAGCTAAATTTCATCTCATTTCATGTGTTGAATACACATGTATAGAAACAATGTCCATGGTATGTTACATTATACTTTTTATAGATATTTCATAATCAGAAAGTGTAAACATTTTCCTGTTGTCAACACATGCTTCTTATAACAACTGGTTCTTTTCAGTTAACAACTTATCCGTTGTGTATGTGTTAAATATAACTATTGTTTTTGGTTGTTGTTTAATCGATTTAAAATGTTTTAATGGTGAATGCACAAGTATTATGTATTATTATTGATGTTTGGGGGGGGGGGGGGGGGGGGGGGGGGGGGGGGGGGGGGGGGGGTGAATGCCCAAGTATTTTTATTTATGCTACCCCCCCCCCCCCCCCCCGCACCATTTTTTTGGTGTTGTTGATCATATAGTTGTGAAACTACAGGACATGATAATGAATATATTTGATTAAAAGTGATCAACCCATTATAAGTTGAAATTATCTAATGTTATATGAATGGTTTTATTGAAATTAAATTTTAATTTAAAGTACAATTTACACTTTACACGGAATGCTTAATTTGTTAGACAGGAAAGATGAATTTAGAATGCACAGATAGAAAATGTATACCTCTGCTTCTAACAACACCCATTGTCATTTATTACACTGCCCAGAAGCACCAAAGAGTTTATTTCAAAATTGTAAAATACATATACAGTCTATTTTATAAAGAAGACCTGAGACATTCGAAAGTTCCGTGATGAATAGAAGTCAATTGTTTTCATTTATTTTCCACATACATTCACACAATGGTGCAATTTCGCTGACCCTTTGATGGTCAAAGTACCACAACCGTTTCCAACTGCGTCTAATCAACTGAAAGTGCCTTTGAATTATTACAACCATAAGTACTTTTATTCTTTGTTAGAACTGAAGTATCTTAGACAAAGCACACACCGTTAGTTTGAAGTAGATGGCGATAAATATGCAAATTAGCATCTATCAAGGCCGACACTGTCACATACAGTCCTAATAAAATCCTTTACTTCAAAAACGTGTCCATTTGCCGACAAATGTTTCAAAACGACATTGTCTGAAGTCATGCTTTCGTAAATTAAACATCCTTTGTATAGAAAAGTTTATAAGTCCGTAAATATTAAGAAAAACTAAAAGTAAAAACTTTAATTTTCCACACAGGATGACCTTTTAAAATGGCGTCCACGTGTGTTCACGGTTAATGAAACCGGCTTCATGTATACACACAACTGATCCACGGGACTGTTAACTCTTTCTTCATCAGCTGCCATTTTTTAATAATGCACAATTCACTCTTATTCATAAATGGATATATTTTTACATACGAGTAAAACTATTATTTTGTGTTCATTAACTTCAAAATGGCGGCTCGGTGTTTACAAAAAAATATCGCCGTTGACCACTGTTAAAATAATCCAGATATCGAATTTCGTTTTACACGCTCTGTAAATTAAAGCACTTACTTGTAAAAAGCGGAAAACCATCGCTTAAATGAAATGAAATTATCTATTATAAAACAACTTCACAATTCAAGATTTTAAACTGGAATAGGAGCCGTTTTTTAAACTCCGGGAAGTCCTAGCGCGTTTGTCCGTAAAATGAAACTGAAATAATGCGAGAAATTTGAAGTGATGATGTACGAACATCTAGGAATGATTCTGACATAAAATGAAAAATAACAAATTTATTAGCCATGGAATGACCCCATTAAATACTCATTAGGGTGTATGGGCAATCAAAGTTTGCAATGCTTAATTCGCACTGGGTCGATTTTATAGGCTGGATCCCAGGCCAGTGTTGATACTGTCCGCATTTTGTAAAACAATAGAAAGAAAATCGATGTATTGTGCTAAATCAGTTAGATCAAATTTACCAAATATTTGAAGTAAACCACTCAATATAAATCAAAACGTTCAACGATTTACCGTTGGAGAATATAGATACAGCCTATTTATCGGGAAACTGTCAAATAGAAGCGCACATTGATTGTAATTGGTTGTTTCAGTCACGTGACCTGTCAAGGGCAAGATGGCTATGATTGTGTTGCAAACATAAGAGTAGTTTTTAATGTTTGCCAGTCATGTTATCGGCAAATGTGATTGAAAAATGCATAAATTATACATAACGACAATTTTCAATAGAATAAAATGAAACCAGGATCAGGTCGTTTTATGTATAAATTGAATTCAGGAAATTAACAGACGACGGTTTAAATATTGAATTCGCGAGGTGTTTCGTTATAATACTGAATAATAGTGTCATAAAACGTAAACAAAACGGCATGGGAGACAACCGTGAGAGTGGATTTATAAACAGTGAACCGTGTATCGCAGAGTTTATGACAAATGTTCCCCTCATTAATCAGGGACTCGCAACCTCATCTATCAACATGCCGACAGACACCAGTTACTGCCAGTCCTTTAACGGAGCCTTGCCACCGTCGCCTTCCAGAGGGGACCTCGCCCTGTCTGGTACACCAGAGGGTACGGAACACAATTTAGGTGGCAAGTTCAATGACTATGCGTGGATGAAAGACAAGAAATCGCTGCGGAAAAGTGACCCGCCACAGACTGTGCCTGATATAGGTAAGGAATTGAAAATGGCCGAATAAACAAATAAATTTAACAATTATCGCAAAGTGTGAGCTTTAAAAAAATGATAGACCATATGAACGCATAATGCATGTAAGTAGTATAAAGCACAATCGTGCTGTTATTTGAAAATTCTTTCGCGTTATATTGATCAAATATTTATCTGTTACGTTAAAAAATGCACACACGCAAACACATACACAATAGGCAATAACGTTCAAAGGGAAGAAACGCTATTTCTCACTACATTATTGGAATTCCAGCTAGGAATAATCACAAAGAATGTTGCAAGGGTCATTTAACATATCTCATTCTAATACATAGAAATATATATGTTATGAGAATTTTTAAAATAAACAACACATTCTGTGAGAATATTTTAGATATTCGATAAACATAGAGTCAACTTTTTCAAGATTTACCAAGATTCTTCTATCGGACAAAAAGATGCATTTCTTAAAAGAAAGATAATTGGCTGGACATAAATAAATTGATGCAGCAAAAATGAACCTTACTCCAAATACTAGACATAATAGTGTGTTCAGGTTAATTGTTTCTAAGAAATTTCAATTCACTTTGAAGAATCTAATTGGGAATGTAGCATGGCAATTTATCAGCTTGGAAATAAGATTATTCTTTTCAAATTAATCTATAAATTCAACGTAAACCTTTCAGCACATTTAATCACTTATTTTACTGCAATGTAAAATAAATGTTATCTTGACAGTAATAAAAAAGGTGCATTTTAGCACATAAATTGAACTGATTTAATTTCAATGAAAATAAAAACAATTCTTTAATATAACTGTAAACATCTTTTTATGAGGACAGACATGCATGTATTATTGTCAAGTCAAGTCAAGGAATTTATTGGCATGTACATGTATACATGTTTCTCGCCAAAATAAAAAATGAAAACATGAAAAGTATGATGTTTAATATAAACAACATGACAACTAGCAGTATTTATACATGACACTGTATTAACATGATCATCAACTGATCATATAAGAACATTGCTTTGGATTTTTGTCTGTTGTCTCCGACGGCTACCTAGCTCTAACAATATATCCCCATCCAAGATAAAGGTCTTTCTCTGCACAACTGAAATGTTAAAAAGTAATCAATTAAAGAAGAATCAAATCGGTGTTCGGAAGACAGGAATACAAAAATAAATCATGTGTTGGGAGGGTGATATTCCAGTAGCGTTTATGTAATTTAGTACTTCTACTTCCTCGTGTGTATTTAACAGACATTTTCAATTATATATTTAAAGGCTACAAACCAAATTACTAAATCTACAAGGCAACCTAAAAATCTGATAGAAAATTCACCATTAACCTATTTTTAAAAGTAGTTAAAACCATTTGACCTAGATATCATGTAATGTGTTCTTATGAGAAAAAGTAAATTACTGAACTTGTAGTTATTTATAGTAAATAACAGTTTAATTTTATAAGATCCCGAAATACCACCAATCTGTATTAGTACTTTTCTTTTTGATGAAACATTTGCCTTAAGGTGACTTGTGAACATGACGAGGTTTCTTCACACCTTTTGTTTTTGACAAATGATGACCCAATATGAAGACATTAGTATTCTTGAGGCATAATGCATTTACAAACATGCAGCTGTCCTACGTTCAGACACATTTGACGTCGCCTGTCTCCTTCATGATTTATGTGGCCGGATAGCTACCGGTGACATTTTTTCTACACGTTATAATATATCAAAAAGCACATATATTTACATACTTTGAAACGCGCTGTTTCTTTCAGTTGAATTAGCAAAATTTGTTACCACTCAGTCATAATTGTCAAGTCAGTTTGTTAAATTTACACTCGATTATTTTTATTTTCGCCTTTTATTTTTTTCTAACTATAAATTTGAATATTGCCTTAAGGAAAATAATGTCTGTGTAAAGGCATTGGAAGGACTTGTTTCTTCAAAACTAACATTAGAAATCTATTATTGTAAGTGCTGTTTCTTTTGAGGTCCAAGTTCAACTTTTGATGGAAAAAATGAATTTTTATATGAAAGTGGTATAACCAAAATTACAAATAAAATATTTTTATATTGAAAAACAAAATGCTTTTATAAGAACTCTTAAACTGGAATTGAAAGATATGTCATTTATAGAAAGTATGGTACTGACGAACCTATAATAATTTATATTCACGATGCTCTATTGCCAATATAGTGAAAAACTTATCTTGAGTTTCAAGTTTGGTGCTTAATTTCACTGAGCTGTCCATTCCAGTTATTAATAAACAAATATACAGCGGAGAAGTCGCCCATACTCCAATTATTTTGTTACAATTTGGCATTTGAGAAAAATATAAAGTTATTATTTCTGTTGTTGTATTCATTGAGTCCTTAGTTTGTTAATTTTAGTAACTAATAAATGCTTTGAAAATTGAGGTCTTACTAGAACTTAGGATTGTTCTAAGGCCTGAAAGTATTTTGCCCCAAGTTTTAATTAAATTTATGATCATCTAGCTTGGTGGCGAGTCCAGATTGTTTCTTTCAAGGCAAGTGTTGTAAGCATGTACTAGTAGTTCATATAATGTTCACATGGCACCATCACTGAACAAATTACACATGTATTTGAAAGCCTTGTTGAAGATTTCTGAAAACGTGAAGTATAGCGTTGGGGATGGGTTGTTGCTGCATGAAAAGATCTAAACAGTTTTCAAATTTTGCAGCCAGTTGCAGTGATCATAAAAATCCTTTATGAGCCATTTAGAATGTATTTGTTTTAAAACAATCAGGTGAAGAAAAACTATCAACATTAAATATGACTTTAAACCAAATGGCCTTTACATGTACTATGCATTTTTAAAAATATTACATGTCTTTTGTTCGAAATGTACAATTAAGCAGCATGGGTTTCTTTTGCTAGTTTAATACTTCTTTATAAGAGTTTGTCTGAAATTTGTTATAAAGTTGCAACTTATAATTTATCTCAATATTCCGTAAATGATTTGAATCATAGGATGACTCCAATTGCAAGCAAGGCAAATCTCTGATTGTATGTGCAGATAAATAAGTCATTACTAAAGTTTGATATGTCATTTAAAGAGTTTTAATGCTTGATATAATCCATATGGGCTATATTGTAAACAGTTTGATATAGATCTATCAATTTTGTTTTTATAATATTAAACTACACACCATTTGAAATCTAAAATAAAACAAAGTATATGTACTGTAATTCATTTGTCACCTGATAAGGGAAAAATGACAAACATGCTCTTTTATTTCATTCACAATTTGTCTGTTTTTTATTTTTACTTTTGACCCAGTCGCAAGCTAATTAGCAAACGCAATGTGTGTGAATTAAACAAGTGTTCTAAATCTAAACACATTTAAGTATTTCAAATTATATTACTTTAAAAAAAAGAGTTTCGGAGTACAGATTATCAGCATAGCTTTAGGACCATGTTAGGAAAACTAGTGCCTGATAACGTATATCTAACCTTTTTATAGCTAGGTGTTTTTAGGTTTTCTTAACCAAGCAGTCTGGCAGTACCTTATTAGCGATGATAATGATACTCTTAATCCAACAACAAAACATTTTAAGGGCAAATCGGAATATTTGGTTGCAAATGATTTTAAAATAATTCAAATTTACATTAAAATTGAGACCTGATAAATAATTTTTCTGTAATTTAATTACAATATGTCACAAAATGAGTCAATTTTTATGTATATCAGATGGCAATTCATGTTGTACTTTGAACGCCAGAAGGAAAGATGATGTGCTATATAGGCTCAACAAAAAATAAGGGTGTTTCCGGTCTCCTCTCCAAAAAAATGTCGGTCAGTCGGCAGTTTTATATATATTTTTTCAGGCTTGCATTTTTGCTCTAAAACACTTCAAAGTTGGTAATTTTTAATTATTTCTCATAAAAAGGGATAAGGTTGGTAGTAAAAAGTTAAACACTAATTCATTTTCTTTTGGCATAACAGGAAAATAACATGATGATACAATTTTGCGTACCAAATTTCAAATTTAGGTCATAGGTCTTTGATAACTTGAGTCTGAAATCTTACTACATCAGACGTGTTTCAAACGTTACCAGCTAAGATGCCAAGATTGAAACATAACTAGTCTTGTTCGGCACATTTGATACAGTCAGTGGTTCATATTTTACATATACTGGCCCTGCGTCCATTCACATTTCAAGACATCTTTTTTTATCATTTTGTCCTTCATGTGTGACAGAATTTTCATGTTCATTTTTTGTACATTTCCACTTTTCAGTGACTTAACTTTATTGTGTGTTTTAAACATCGAAATGTTGAAGAACTAATGTAGTATTTCCCTTTTTTCAAATATCGAAAAGTTATCACACTGTTTGTAATGTTACAATGAGGAGAGACCTTAACTTAGGAAGAGGTTGAACTTTAGCCCGAAGGCAACATGCCGAATTGTAAAGAACAGTTACAATTATGTTGGTTCCATCTTTACTGTACATTAATTCAGCAGATTAGAGATGTTTATGCTAACATGTAGATATATAACGATAATCAGTCACTTGGAGTAACGTAAAAGCAATGTCATGAGAATTCGCGACATTGCGCTAGTGTCATTTCCAGTATTCAACTTGCAATTAGATATTGCAAAGTATAGAGCGAAACAGGAAAGTGCAATCTGACTTTCCAAATAAATGGTTATTTCAGTAATCTAATTTCATCTTTAAGGAAATGCAGACTTTCCGATATAGATTCTTTTGTTTCAAGAACTACGTTGGACTAAAAATAAATCTATAAAACAAGTGGTTTGACCAGTACAAGATAAACAGGTGTTTTTACCTCCAGTCGAAAGCAGTCTAACGACTCCTGCTTTCCAGTAAAAGACACGAAGGTAAGCTTTATAGAAATGATATAAACAGAGACAAAGACTATATATATAACTATGTTTCTGCTACAAAAGACGGCAAAACAAACGTAGCATCTAAGGAAAAAACTTGGTAAGCTGTCATCAGCTGTTTCTATAACATTTCCGGGACAAGATACAAACATGTCGCATTTAATAACATTTTACTGTAAATGCACAGTTGCATGCCTTTCTGTTTTTATTTTGGAATATAAACACCATCTAAAATTTGGAAGATGCATTTAGCACAAAATGTCGACGCACCTTTCCGATGACTAAGGATGTTGTGTGGGCAGACAACTACGTTATTACTTATTCAACAAGTTAGGTGCTTTGATTTCAAAAGTCTGGTGGTCAGCTAGTTTGGAAAAGTCTCGTTTTTACGTGACTGAAATATTCAAAATGACCGGACTATGTTAGTTTTCCTGTCCACACCAAATGTATCGGTTTTTTTCTCAAATCATCAGGAATTTTTTAAGAACTTAGACCTTCGACCAACAACAAATGTTACAAGAATTTCTTCAATTGACATTTATAGATATCCACAAGAAGTTGTAATGCTAATTAAAAAGTAATAAAAGGATACCCGGTAATAAAGTAGCGCATACTGGACAATCGCCAATCATCGGCAAGTAGTGACATAACAATTGTGACAAACAAACTTTGCCTCGAAACAAATGCATAGGGATCTGAAATGTCGGTTACACCGTAAGCTTAGAACAAATCCAACGCCTGAGATTGAACAAGAAAAAGAAGTATCAGATAAATGAAATCGGTCCTCCAGTAAACACGCCTGCAAAATTAACATTCTGTTATTTCATGATAGAAAAACAGTAGCAAATGGAAATTGTTGAACCCTTTATTTCGAATTTCCGATTTGTTCACGTACGTAAATGTACTAAGAAAGAAGTTGTTTGAAATGTCAAAGCACACTGATGGCAGCTGTGGAATTGCCTTATCTTTCTTCTCAATTACAGATTTGGGTTGCTTAAAAGACCTTTGATCCTTTTAATGACTCTTTGATTATTTCCTTTTAAGTTTAGATCTTTAAGAGTCGAAAAAAGGTACTTACGTGAAAAGGTACGAGTAGGTCAAATCAAGATCATTTAGGGGCTATCTGTAGATCTACTCTCTCAAAGAAACTTTCTTATCCGAAGCTCCTTAGGGATCAAACTGAGGAGGTCACGCAATGAATTTGATTGGTTATTTTCTTTGTTTAAAACATGTTCTAAGCAACAAAGATTGGGCTTCAACTTGAATTTACATGATATTTAGCTATCAAGAGTTGAAACACTGTCTCGTGTATAACATTTAGCCTCGAGAATCAGCCTGTTTTTGACTGATCGATACCCTTACAAGGTAGGATGCCAAAATTTAAACATGGTTGATCGGATATATGTGTTGCTCACATTTAGTTGAAGCATGCGATATTTGCATAATTTTTAGTCTGACTTATGTAGGGGCGTCACAAAAAGTTTCCTTTTGCATATATACCATTCATACACGTAGTTTCAAATTTCGAGCTAAAGGGAATATCGGGGATCTTTTTTGACTTATGCTTTTACCAAAATACACTTTCTATGCACATTTTGTATTCATTTGTATTCATCTATATTCATCTGCATTGTTACGCCCACTACATTATAGTCTGCTTTGATTTAATGTCAAAAGAATGGAAACAAAATGTAAAAATGGCCTATTGGCATAGTTTTAGGAAGACTCGTTTAATTTAAATTCTATTCAGGTGCATGTGGCATTCATTATCTGTAAGCAATTGTTCTGTTCAGTCACTGAAAAGCCGAATGAGATGCTACTTTACACGTTGATTGATAGAATGCGATTCATTTTTTTGGTAAATCATGCATCAAGTTAAATTATAAAATCCACATTTTTCGGTTATAGATGAACTGTATAGTGCAACATTCCTTATATAATCTTGCAGTACACCGAACAAACAGGCAATGTAAAACAGTATCACTTTGAACCTGGAAAGTTATCCCCATCGCCCGGGCCCCAAACCCCAGATTTGATCCACTTTCACACATAATTGTATGGAATGTGTAGTAGTAGTCCTTGTTGTATGTCTTACAATATACACTGTACTTGATTACGCTGACCGTCGGCTAATCTTTCCAGACTCCAAGAGTTCAGTTTAAACATATTTATTTGCCAATACAAATCTGCACAAGGGTTGACCCACAAGTTCTGTAAACTTAGATACGTGTCGTTCCTGATTTGAAATATTTACTCCAAGTGTCTGGGATAGATATGACCTCTTAGGTGCTGCAAACTTTTGACATTTACAATATTCACCACAGAAATTGTGAGACAGGACGTTTTCAATTTATTAATTAAGATTTTAGCGTTTGTTAATTCAAACTCTGTTCCAAACAGTGACATCTCTTCACTATATCTTTACATACTTTTTTAGGTATATTCAATATTAACAGTGTTTGTCCATCATGTGAATTAACTTTTAAAATTTACAAATTCGAAAAAATACTACGAAAAAAACCCACAGATGAAAACGTAACAAAACAGAGTTCACATTCACTAAAATTGTAAATAAAATGACATAAAACCACCTGCGAATAAAGTACATCATACTTCGTAATGATTTTATGCAAATTTTGCATTTATTTTTGCGATTCTGTCATATATCATATCATCAAAGGCCTCCTCCTTTAAACTATTTACTTACAGTGCATTTTTTGTCAGTCTCAGCCAACAGAAAAAGA
>JAUMHA010398271.1:0-11397 GCA_032359765.1 Saxidomus gigantea | reverse complement strand
ATTAAGAAAATATTCACGGGTTTAAACAAGTGTCCGGTTTGATGGTCGTCCGGGTTTGGTGGTCCCCAACCAGTATAGTTCCCTTCGAAGAAAAAAAAAGAGGAAAAGAGTTAACCTTACATATAAAAGGTGACAGAAATTCCGGACATGTATACACAAGACTAAATTATTACTTATATTTCAGTCTGTTTAACAGTGTTCAAAGGAGATGGCAGCAAATGTAAAATGTTTCATGCCAATATCGCTAATGTTAGCAGACATAATTTATGGGAAATACTGATCAGAATTAAAAACCGTTAGACATCATACTATTTGATTGCCAACTTAATATTATTTTTCTTCAAAAAATTTCTTTTCTTAATTTTTCCTTATATTTATGGCTTTTTTTGTTCTCCAAAATATAACTCCTATCTATTTTGCACTTCCTTTTTTTCTTTATTTTTTTATTAAAAAACCACCTGTATATGCATATTACATAAAGTGTTGCAATAACTATGTTAACATTAAAAAATGTTGTGTATATGCATTCATAATGAAAATTGAATAATAAAAGATTTTAAAAAAACATTACCTTTATGAGTAAATAATGATACAAATTTTGTTGTCACTGTAAGTATAAATTAGAAAAATAACTGTTATCATAAAGTAAAGTCAACAGTTATCTATGGTGACTTAACTGTTTGATATCCCTGAACAGTATTGGTTAGTTTCAATTAACTCCCATAAGCGTTACAGAAGTATGTGCATGATAGTCCCATGCACGCAAAACCGAAGTTTCTAACTTCAAAAAGAGCCATACTAGTAAATCCAGTCAGGCGTTATCTAACAAGATTGTTTGATACCCTTGTAGAATGTATTAAAGTTTAATATCAATCCAGTAAGTTATTTACTGAGATGTGTGCATGATAGCACTTTGCATACGAAATTTATAGTCAAACAATGGCCATAATTTTATTTCAATTCACACAAGAGTTATAGTACGTGAATGTCAGACACCCTGATGTCTGCTATGAAGTTTCAAATCTATCCCATTAGTGGTTACTGAAATATTTGTATTATAGTACCTTGCATGCTTATATTTAACCAAATTTTCTAAGTTTATCTGGGTCTTTATTTGTTACTAAGTCAGTCAAGAGTATTCTAACTTGCTTATTTGAGAACATTGTAATGATGTTTCAAATCAATTTCAGCAATAGTAACTTTGATATATGTCTGATCGTTTATTGCACATAACACTTCATTTTGCATGCAAATCTTAAAGAAAACTTTGTGAGTTCAACAAAGGTCATGATTTATCTTAAATTCAGTCAGTACCTAGTATTGATTTTTTTGTTCATAGGATGTAATAAATATCGATAAGTAAGTCACGTTTAAAGCACTGTATTCTATACATGACTCCCTTTGGTGTGTTGTATTCTGAAATTTTCACACAAAAAAGAAATGGTTGTAACGACAAATGTAAGACCAAATCGATAGTTTGCCTACGCTACAGTTGTTGTTATTCGGTATACGGACGGTCAGTTAATGGGTAACTTATTGCATATTGCAAAATTGCAGCGTGCTATTGTAAACACATTGTATATAATACAAGATAGGGTGAAATCTAATTTCTTAATTTAGTTATGCCATTTACATTTTCTAAATTTCATAAAGCTAATACGGAAACGAGTACTCCGCATAAATAATTACAGAATTTGAACGCAAATAAATAACTAATAGCAGTTCTGTCACTGTAAAGTTCTCCAAGCATTGATTTCCCTGAAGGAGGATAGAACAAATTAGTAAACGTTGCCCACTGCCATTCTTCCTTGTCATCCGTTTGTAAAGATTTAGGGAAGTCTTGTTTTAGACAATAGGTTATAAATTACCAGTTAAGGTGATATCTATATGCTGTTAATCACATTTCAGAAAGTTGTGAAGTTGTCTTCAACTTTCCAACATTCTTTTGATATTTCGCATGGGCAAGACATCTCAATGATTTTAATTTTCAACACTACACGTTATAAATATCACATTTATTCAATCACATAGTCGAGGTATATTCTGTTAGTATTTAAAGCTGAAATCGTATACATGTATATATCCATCACGTTAACGTACACTGCTAACGATGCTAGATTAAGGCTATTCAAAGCTGTCCTGCAAACTTTCATTTCAGCAGTGTCAAGTCAAATAACAATTATTTATAATGTTGGGTTAAATGATAAACGTAGGTACTGAGTACACAAAACACGAGCTCTTCAGAGCTTTTAAATCCAACTAATAGTACATTTCAATTTACATGCACATTAATGCCATTTAGTAAGACATATAATATTATATCATATGACTGTAACATATCACGAGTATTAGTACCACATATTATATATCAAGTATCAGCACCACATATTATATCAGGAGTATCATATATTATATCATATCACAAGTTTTAACAGTATCATAAAAGTTTAAATGGAAAGAACTTGGACAAATTAAAGCTGTGTGAAAGTCTTAAATCCTGACCTGAGTCTTAGAAATGTCATGAAAATATAAACAAAAATCTTAGAAAGAAAAGAAATACAAAAGTGCGACCGCTATAAAAAGGTTTGGAAAACAACCATAACCAAAAATCAGATTTCAGAGGAACTGATCAGCAACTGCCTCAAAAATAATTGTTTTCATCTTGAAGATATCGAGTCAATATGGAACTTTCTATGAATCGAGAGCATTTAAATAGAGCGGGACATAGAGCAAACTGTGAAGACCTTCGGTCTGTGTTTTTAATGAAATATAAGAACATCTGTCTATCTAGACATTTCAATATATTTTACCTATCATTCACTAACAAGATTTCTGAAATAAATATAATAATGTAGAACATCAAAGTTACTAGACTAAATGCTCATTTTCGAACGCCTCATCTTGTCGCGAAGACCTTTATGAAAGGAATTTCCAATAACATAAAATGTTTCCTAGCATTGCAGTGTACCTCTCGCTCTAAATATAGTCATTACTTTGATTCATTGTGCGCTGTCAAAACAGAACTAAATGAAAGGGAATCGACTTCTCTCCACTTCTCTTCTCTCTTTAAAAAAAACATTCAACAGTTTCTTGGTACAAAAGGTATCGTCCTGATATATTCTGTGTCCTTACTCGTTAATATATAACCCAACAACCCCTCTGATACTTAATATTTCTTAAAACAATTTCATCAAGAAAGAATACATGCAGAGCTTGGCAAATATACTTAAATTGTATTGTAATGTTGTTTATGTACATGTACAAAGTTTACACAGGTTTCGATTATCCCCATCCAGTGGACGATTTGGTATTAGTGAGTTTAAGTTTTAGAGGTTTAGTCTTAAGTTAATGTACAATAAATTAGTATGTTATTATTTTCATGCCGTGTCTAGACTACACTTGCAATATGTAATCGTATTTTACCCTACAAAGGCTGTAATTTCTTGAGTCAAAATAGTGTCTGAGATTAAGCTAGAATACAAGTATCGTTTCCAGATGCAACGACCAATTTTATGAAACATTTTAAGGATCGTTTGGAGAATATCATTTATGTATATATTAAGGTCCATGTACCACATGTCTTGGAGATTACAACCAGCAATGTAACAATGCAGCCTACTTCTTGTTTTCAGTGTTTCATACTGAAATACTCAAATACTAAATGTTTAATATTTTTTATTCTCCCTTCTGAGCTACTTTTTGTGTATAGAAACATGCTTTATCTTTTACGTTTGCATTTGTTTAAAAATAGAAAATTTCCTTCGATGGGGCTTCAATGACGTTGCAGGTTTATAAGGTTGTTTTGTGTTTAATTATCCTTGATCTGGGTACAAAAAAATCACAAAATACAGAAGACTGGAACTTCTGTTTAGAGTTCCTGATTTCTTTTTCTTTTCTTGTGGGTGTCTGCCTGACGTCTTTATGATTTTAAAACTTAAATATCAAGAGTTAGTGACATTTAAGAAGACACTTATTGGTTCAAAATACAGACGTTTCGTTTCTGTAGCTACTTGAAATACTACTCCGCCAACCTCTTCCAAAATAGAATCTAATCTATAAATGGAAAACAGCTTTCAAATTGTTGAAGTTCAGGCGTTTGAAATTACATGTTTTGGAATATTCTTGACGAAAGATAATAAAAAAGATTTAAAAATCAGCTTTGATGACAAAGTATTAGATGAGTGCTAGATAAACCAGATAACTGCGTGCTTTTATGCACCCGGTTAAAAGGGAGAACGATACCAGAGATATTGTTTATAGTTGAACTCAAATGCCTCCTGTGACTGAAGTTCGAATTACCACTGTCACATAGGAAATAGTTTCTGTTTTGTATTTTTGTACATAATCCTGTAGTTTGAAATCTATATTTACTTTCCTTCTCCTTAAGAAGATATTCAGGAAAACAGCATTTGAATACTTCTCAGCATGGGACAGGCTTTTTGGAATTGTTTATGTAGAGACAATCGGACACAAAATACTTTACCATGTTGAAAGGAGTGCCCGTACTATTATTAAGATTAATAATTCAAGATTTTGTGACAGGTTAATTGACGGTCTTGCAAGAAATTGCAATTAAGACATTGATTCCACTTGAAATAAAACTCGTTAAAAGTTAGTTCTTTGTCCTAAATATGTGCTTGTCTTTTTATAGCAAAAAGTTAAATGTCAAATTTGACATGACATGAAAATGTGCAGTCCATGAAAATCATCACTGCTAAAAACGAAATAATAAAAAGAAAATAGGTCGTTTGTCGTAGCTACTGTGAATTAGGTGGTTAAAGAAAAAAGCTCATATAATAGCATCGCCATAACTCTTATTGTCTCCATCCTGTCAGTTCCGCTAGAAAGTATTTAGGTTAATGGAAAGTTTCCAGTATACAGGGAACAGAGTCGCGATTTTATTACTAAATTCACTATTCTGTATTCTTATTCTATAAATGAATGTTGCATTTTATATAGCATATTGTCTGATGTCACCAATATTGACAAATAACAAGACAATCGCCCCGAAATGTCGAAAACACTACATGGCAGAAATCAGCTACCATACATTTGTTCACTACTACCTGTGGAGTTAAAGCTGCGTCTTCGTCAATCAAAATGAATCAACATGGAAATGTATTGAATTATTTTTTATCGTATCGTCTCGATAAAGATGGCAGTCTGTCTCTTCACCTCACAAAATGTGCATTGGTTCTCTCAAAAACGTGACGTAAATGTCCGGAAATACTTCTTTCAAGACATAGCTTGTGAATTAAGATAAGTATATTTTACTCTTACTTTCCTCTGAGAACTACAAATTTTACATAAAACTATTGTATATACTACAAATTTACTATAGATTGCATATTTTACTGAAAAAAAATTTCCAAAATAAAAACTGCTTTTAGGTTGTGCTATCATACATGTTTATTGGTTCACTTTTATTTTAGAACTACAGTTGAAATCATCAATACTGGCGTTAATTGATACCCGTGGAAGGAATGAGCCCAACCATAAGATACAGTAATCGTATTCGGATACAATACCGACGCTATAGCATTTAATAGGTAATCTACTGGAAAATGCATACAAAACAAGAAAAGCGACAATCGAGACATATTCCATGACGCTCTAATTATACATCTTACCGAGATAAATGATAACCATAAATGGTTAACCAACTATAGCGACAACATGTATGAATGCTGATCAGATTAAATGGTCAATTTGGCGTCTTTATAGCGATGGTTATTGGGATTATGGTGAAGCAGTATGTGAAAAAACTATTCAAGGGAGTTCTTTTATTTGCTATTGTTACGATTTGCAAGCAATAGCATGTGTAATATATATATATCAGCTGAGTTAAGTACACCGTTTCACATACAAATTTCTTTGACGAAGTAATGTTGAACGAAGGAAATATGATACATGTAGTAAGGTGTTGTCATACTAATATATTTGGAAGCATCTTCTCAAAACACCATATCATGTGATATATAAATGATATTTTAATCTATTTATGAAAGGTTTATTTCCAGAAGCTGGTGGTGTTAACTTACAGATAGTCTACGTGTAAATATTCATTCATAGATAACAAGTTGTCATTTGCATTTTGGGACTGCTCAAAAGAGCAGAGTATACCTTACACATAAGAGATGAAAAGAAATTCCTCATTTACAGAAATAAAATCACGAATAATAGAAGTATACAAATCTATTACCAACTGTGTAACTTTTTATGAGCGTATGTTCAAAAGGTATGTTAATAAATGTTAAATGATTCATGTATCATACAAACGACTTGACAATAACTCAGTTCTGAGATATATTTGACAGACTTTACAGCGCAAAATTAACAAAACAGTAATAGGCACAGGGAGCATTTGATGAATAATTTAATATTCAAAACAAATGTGTATCAAAGTCATTTTATTTTACAATATTCAGTCTTGCATGTCTAATTCTTTTGCGACAAGCAAACTTTCTATTCGAAGTTCAAAGTTTCGTCAAAGAAGGACACTGTTGCTCCAGGCTTGATCACCACAGTAATGTAACTTAACGAGATAAATATCTCTAAATGTATATCCCACTTAACCTGAACATAGTTGAAATGTTCGCATCCGCAAATACGTTTTCCATTACTATTTTAAATATTGTGCATATGATGTGCCTTTGTTTACCAATTCCACTTAAAAGCTTTTAAACTTCAGATTGTTGTAATATGTACACTAACATATTTCTTAATTGAATCCATTGTTCTCAACATGATGATATTTTCGAGACAAAAGTACCTTAGAGAAATGATGAACTGATCAAAGAAGTCACGCTATATCAAATAAAGCGATACATTCTGTATAAATGCCATAAAAGATCAGAAAATGTTATAAGCGTTTCAGGCATGTAAATGGTGTGCCCACTCGTCTTCGTATATCCTGTAAAATTCCGTGATCTTTTACGAGATGCGATTCAGGGATATTTCTTTATAACGTTAGATACACTACATAATTGGTCTTGGAACGCAATCTCACCCTCAAGTAAAACTACATTGATTAATCATTAATGATCACATAATAGTTTTTTATTAGATATGGTTCTCATGTGAACACTATTACTTCTGCACTTGTTCATACCAGACGCTCAAATTGATATTTTGTTGGGTTTAACAACGAAAACAAACAGTAAATAGTACTTTCTTGTTAGATAGAATTTATATATCTTTGACAGATTCATTGATGGTACATAAACTTCAGACAAATGCCGTAAAAAAACATGCAATAACTACGATCGATGACTATTTTCTGGTACCCTGACCAGCACTTGCACAGGAGGAGATTGTGGTAAACAAGCAAGACCCCCTCCGAATATGGCAATATGAAATAAAGTTATAGGGACTGAATTGAACGAAAATTGTTTTTAATGTTTCTTTGCTAATTATATATGGAAGACAGAGCAAATATAGACTTAGCCCCTGTTGATGCCTTACTCGATATGTATGAATTTCCTGCTTCATGGTAAACTTCCTTTTACAGTTTTGGTTAAGGACCATAAGCTTATTAATCGTACAAGTTCAGACAACATTCTAAACATTTATTTTTAAGTTTCTGTAGATTGTAAAGGGAAAGTGGCCCATCTCACATAGGGTATCATTTGTTAAGGGATCGTCTTTATTTGAAAAATGTTGGTATATACTTATGTGTTGATTATCTGTTTGAAATTAAATATAGTTCTGACGATTAATTTCAAATAAAAAGAACTATAAAAGTTTCATTGATATGAAAATCCATAGAATAAAAGAAGTTGGACACTAAATATTTCGATTTCATGTTTGTATAGGGTTTCAAAATTACACAACTTCGACTCAAGGGAATCAAATGTAACGAACTCTTACTAGATAAATACCAGAATGACAAACCACCGCGGATAACTGATTGGGTTACGTACACCGGCTATGAGACTTACTATTAAAGGCTTCATCTACAAGATCATTTCAGCAATGAAAAAGAGTCGAACTTATGTGTCTTATGTGACTAAATTTGCATTACCACTTGTCAATAGAGTGTAGCTTTTTTATTTATACGAATTAGTCATTATTAGAATAAAGATGGATTAAAAGTTATATGTAGTTTCTCTGCGCTCTTTAAATGATACCAATGAACTTCTTTCAAATATTTGTCATCTTTGAATAACTCCTCGGAGACAAACTTATATCGAGTACTTTATCATATAGAAAATGTGTCCGCGCTATCGTTAAGATAAATAATTCATGACTTAGTGACAGATTAATTAGCGGTTCTGCAAGAAATTGCAATTAAGACATTGATTTCACTTTAAACAAAACTTGTTTTGCTAGTTCTTGGCACTACTTTTCTATAAGCAGCGGAAAGGTAAATGTCAAAGTTGTCGTAACATAGAAACGCACAGTCCATGAAAACCATTGTTGTCGCAAACATGACTTTAATTGAAATAATAAATAAAACAAGTTCCTAAGAGTAAACTTATCATTCTAAATGAAAAACAAAACTATGAGATTGCATCATCATAATTCTTATTGCCTTCTATACTGTCAGTTTTGCAAGGATACGTTTTCAGATTATTGGAAAATAATACAGAACGTAGCAGTGATGCTATAGCAGCATTTTATATCATCATCATCATGTAAATTGTAAATACTATTGTCGTTGTGACCACCTTCACTTCAGAAAGTTTGCTATCGAGTAAAGGTTGAAACATATCCATGCGGAAAAAATTTAGTGTATATTTGCCAAAAATAGCTTCTTTCTGGTATTTGCTTTCAAAAACATGAATTTTGAAATTTCTACTTTGAAAAGGTCTACAGGTCTCTAATTTTACCTGAAATCTAACTGAACATAGCAGACCTGCATTTTCTCATCGGAGTTAACATTTTTTCCATGTAAATTCCAATGCTCTATACAAAGCATGTTGCCGTAATGCAAAATCTTGCTGCGTTTAGAAGAGTAATGAATTAAGAATCGGTATTACAAAATCAACTTGTTTATCAGGGTTACCGAGTTTTTCATTTTTGCTTTTCCTAACATTCTGATGGATCCTTAACTAGCTCGGTACATCGGACAGGAATGTCAGTCTCGAAGTAAAATGTAGTGAAGGGAAGATGATATTTTCGTTTTATATGACACATTAATATCGAAAAGTTTCCCTACCAAATGCAATTTAATGTCATATATGAAAGAATTCAATTACTTAAGTATAATTCTATTACCAGTAGCAGCTAGTGTAACATGTCTGTGAGACATTTGTTTATCTCGTTCTGTTCGATTTTACTAAAATAAAAGCCAAATATTGAACCACAACAACAAGGGTGAGGTATTCGATGAAAGAAAGCAACGAGATGAAATTTCTAAAGATTTAAAATTGTTCAAGGCGTCAACCATGCGAAATACTTCATGAATGTAGATTGTTTAGGCCCTCCTTTGCATGGAGGAATTATGGCAACCATTGCAATTCATTTAACATTGTATATTACAAGTATTATGTTTTCATAAGCCTAAAAGCTTAGAGAAACCCTCCCTAAAACTGGAGTCAAATTAAATTAATAATGCATAAATAAAAGAATATTTGCAAGTATAATTACTAATCCTAAAAGTGTATATATTCCAGACATTATCTGTAAAATCAGCGTTTTAAAATATGTTGCAGTACCATTTAGCATTCGCTGAATACGTGTGAAGTTGTAAAATAAAGTGTGGATAGAGAATTATAAACCTGGAAATATTTTTCTTCACCAGAAACCGTCGAGTAATTTTTCAAATTAGAATTTAGTTTGGTACAGAAGCTCAATCCATGATACTTTAAAGAGGGTCCTTATCTTAATATCACAAACACTGGTTTTAATCATACTTTACATATATTATATTCATTGCATTTACTTTATGAACATTTGGCGCGGCTAAATAAATGTTTGACTTATTTATAGCATTTAGTGCTAAGTTTTTACATCATATAGAATTATCATCCATGCAAAATATCAAAAGCATAATTGGAAAGTTGAAAAATGGCAGTGTTCGCAAAATGTGATTAAAGCGATATATTCATCACTTCAATTTGTAATATATAATTTATCCGCTATAAATTCATCCAAAGGGACGACAATACAATGAAGAACAGTACTGAGCAAGGACAACTAATTTGTTCAACTCTCCTTCAGGGAAATCAATGCTGGAAGAACTTAGCACTGACATAACTGCTATTAGTTATTTATTTGTGTTCTATCTGTGTAATTATTTTATGTGAAGCACATATTTCAATGTCAGTTTAAGAAACTGGAAGACATCCGTTTGGATTAACGACCCAGGATGAATCACCATCCCGTATTGTTGTCTGCATTTTTGTCCTACTGTGGTCTGCAGTTTTGTATTATATTTTGAGTATTATAATGATATAATATGTCAGTTTCATACCCGACAATTTAAAAATGTCGCTACTGATAGTTTAAGCACTTTGCTTTGCATTGTATTTTCAAGTACAACTGGCAGATGATTGATCAGATCTTGCACTTTTACCGAATTTCTTTACTACATATTTCATCGTTTGTAATAAAAGACCAAACAGTAACAAGAAGCTCTCAGCACGATTTATTTTCATTTCCAGAACTAGATTATCGTAGTAACGTGAATGAATCGATATCGCATATCAATGATGACACATCCTGTCTGAATGACAGCTACACTTACCATTATTTACCTTAAATGGACAGTGCGTATATTCATGACATTGAACGCTGCATACATACTAAGCTTTTAAATTCTGGTGTCATTTTTCCCCATTCTGAAAAGCAAATACATGTAGTAGTTAAACGCTCAATGTTATCAAGATGTTAGATTAATCTTTACTAATAAAATGATATATTTTGTTTATCGAAATATAACAGTGCATTATATCCCGATTAACTCACTGTGGCCTTAGTAAAAACAATCTAGATTTTTTACCTGGATTAACGTCAAAATGTATACTGAGCAAGAAACCATACGACGATGACGTCGTAAAAATGACGTCATTTTTACTATGCTTTATGGTGACTTTTCCCGTGAGTTTCGACATTTTACTGAGAAAAAAACCGCAACAGAAGTAGAGTTTGGGACATAAAATAACAAGAAAAATTGTTGGTATCGATGAAATATCACGATAATTTCACTCGTGAACACCAAAAGACGTTATTGAACTCGTGGCTGTGCCACTCGTGAAAATATCACTTTTGGTGCTCACTCGGTGAAATGATAACCTGATATTACACCGAAACCAACAATTAACCTCTATGTAATTACTTTAGCATACGACATAAGAGTGGCTATAGATTGCAACATTACATTTCAGCATTTTATTGTACTTTAGGGACCCATTAATGAAATATATTAGATTAACCTTTTCTCTGCTAAAATGT
>JAUMHA010398249.1:0-11402 GCA_032359765.1 Saxidomus gigantea | reverse complement strand
ATGCAATAAAACAGTATCACAACATTAACACAATAACCATGGCATGCACACCAACACCAGGGATAACACCAACAAAATAGTAACCTCTTATTTCCATTGTGGTCCCTTTGCAGATGACTCTTTAGGATATCCATGTTTAAAGCTAGAAGCCCTTTGCTGGGCGTTCTTGTCAGTTCTGCTGGGAGTTAATCCTCCTAAATAGTAGTTTATTCTGTAATGTTTGTTAAACAGAAAACAGAAAACCAAGTTCATAATATTTTCAAAACTTATGATCGATAAAAACTTTGCGAAACGATAAGCAGAAAGAACATTTCACTGAAATGAAACAAAATACTGATGTCTTTGAAGTTTTGCTGATATAATATCAGCAAGAATTAAGCTGAAAACAAATTTCAACTATTTACATGTTACAATTATACTACTGTGACTGTTGCTTTGGATGAAGGCTTTACACCATGAAATGTTATCTTAAGAACAACATTCTTGACTTTAACTCTACCTACTTGCTTGCAAGCTTTTCTTTCCCTAACTATACTTCATCCAAAGTCTTCACTACTATCAGCCAACTTCTGCAGAACAGCTTCAAGGCATTAAAAATTACATATTAGGCAATACATATTGCATAATATTTGCAATACAAAAATTAAAAACATTTAAAAGATTAATTCATTGAAATAACATTATGAAATTATCAGTAATTTCAATGAAAATACACTATGATAAAAATATACTGTGACATTCTCCCTTGACACTTAAACGAAAACTTCAAGCTCCGCTGACTGTTGATACATGACATAATCACCGTACCCCTCAGGCACTTTTCGATTTCTTTTGGGCTGGGTACGTGGTTCAACTGTGATTTCAGAAGCGTCTGCATGTGAAGTTTGATGTGAAGGAGAAGAAAGAACAACTTCAGAAGATTTGTCACTACTTGGAAATAGGTGTGTGACATTACTAGAGGAAAACTGAGTTTGTTCTCCATTAGTACCTGTATTATTCTGCACAGAAAAACTATTTTCTGAAGATAAAACATTAACAGTATGACCATCAGAGTGAGAAATACCCACTGTATTGGATTCAGAAGTATTTTCTGACATCTGGGGAACAGATTGCCTAACAACTGGTTTTCCTACAGGATATTTACAAAAGTAAGGTAAAAATATATATGATGCATCAATGTCATAACCATCTGATGAAGGAATTACCTCATCCGAAACAACAGCTATTATATCAACAGTGAATGCAGGGTTTGCGTTAAAATGTTTCTCTGAACTCGCCTTATATAAATTTTTGCTTGGGAGCCAACATAACTTTTGATTTATTTTGAGTTCCACCGTGATCCAATTACTTTTAAATTCCAACAGTTCTGCTCTGATCTTAACAGTTCGAATCCCCCAGCTTCTGCAAGTTGTGGAAATCTGACGGTGTTTTCCAAACAATCGATTCCTCTCTTTTAAAAAAATTGGACGCAACCTGCAAAAAAACACCCAAGATGTGATTTATGTCACAATTTACTTTAAACAAACAAATCTGTTGAATTTATATCTGACTCTGTAAACTATTCTTTTTTAAACCTTTCTTCTACACACTCCTAAACAAATGTGACAGTTTAGTGATCATGTGTAAAGATAAAGGGCAATCCCATAATCAATGACTGAGATATAATACATTATAATTACTTGCACACACAACTTTAACAAAGATGTGACACCAATGCATGGATTACAGTTGAGCTAATATGAGAAAAGCATCTTTTTAAACATATTTATTTCTATGAACTACTATTCAATGAAACTTTACATTGATTTCAATTTTGTTTAACAAGAGCTGCCCGTAAGACTGTGCGCTCGACTATTGGCACACAGAGCTACAGATAAGTCGCGTATTTGCGTTAGTACGCAAACAAAATCGGCAAAAAAGCAATTGAAATAGCAACCCTAGAGTACAGAAAAGCAAAGGGAAATAAGTTTACGCAAGTAAATATTACAGACTGTTCCAGCGAACAGTGCCTTTCCACTTTATAGCGAACGTGGAATCCGCAGGGATAATTTTTTTCATCCGTTTCATTTTTTAATCAAGTTGTAAACCAGTCTCGGCAGGAGATTCCAAACAAACACGTTCATGTCTTACTTAGAATTGATAGCCGAAAACAACTTAAGTTTGTCCTGATACGCAAATGGTTTTCTAAAAAAAGCAATTGCTTTCTGGTAAAAAAGCATATGATCGAAATAGTTTGGGTTGTTACTCATTAGAAAACTAAAGAAAGCAATTGGTGAAAAAGTAATGGGATAAATACCCAGTTACACCAAAGCCTTATCTGTAGCTCTTAGTACAGTTTTGTCAATGTACTTAAACTTGCATGCAAAAATAAAAAATATCTATGTTAAACAGAGGGCCAAGACGGCCCTCTTTCCCTCACCTGAGTATTATTGCTCAAGAAAGATTAGTAGAGCCCCAGATTGGATCCAACTTTGACCCAGGAACATAATTTGAACAATCTTGGTAGAGGACTACTAGATGATGCTACATTCAAAATATCAAGAGCCTTAGCCGTTACAGTGTTGGACAAGAAGATTATTAAAGTTTTCCCCTGTAAAAGTCAATGTTAAACCTGTGAGCCTTAGGTTGGGGCCAATTTGGACCAAGGAGCTTCATTGAACAATCCTGGTACAGGACCACTAGATAATGCTACATGCCAAATATCTCAACTCTAGGCTACAATATTTTTAAAGACTATTAGACTGACCACAATAGATCACCATTGAGCTAAGAAGGGCCATAATTCTGTCAAAATGCATGTCAGAGTTATGGAACTGGGTCAGTGACGTTACATATTGACCGTAGAGACATGACATTGTGTGAATTTTCAACTGATTCACTTGATTCACTTTGATAATTATTGAGATAAGAACATGCAAAACTTTAACCTAAAATTTTGATGTTGAACAAG
This sequence comes from Saxidomus gigantea, assembly GCA_032359765.1. NCBI lineage: Eukaryota > Metazoa > Mollusca > Bivalvia > Venerida > Veneridae > Saxidomus > Saxidomus gigantea. The sequence goes on along the minus strand of JAUMHA010398249.1, from coordinate 8,452 downwards.
GGCCATAATTCCATCAAAAGTTGTATAACTTGCTCAGTGACATTGTATATTGACCCCCAGACATAATTTATGTGTGAAGTTTCAACAACCTAGCTTCAGTAGTTACTGAGATATTAACTTGCAAGCCAGTCTTTAAACCAAAATAATTTCTAAGTCAAAGAAGGGCCATAATTCTCAAATATACCAGCTGGAGTTACGTAACTTTATTCTGTTAGTAGGTTGTATCAATGAAAATATATGTGTGAAGTTCAAGTACAATCCATGCAACGGCGATATAATCCTGATAGCATACAAGTGAGTACGCAAAACTTAAAACCAACACCGACACTTTCGGGTGAGTATAATGGTTCTCCCTCTTCGAGCTAAATTTTAAGGTTACCATGGAAATCAAACTATGGAAAATACATGTAAAACTATTTTTTTGGGCCCAAAAAGCGGTCCTTACTTGATGTAGTGTAATAGAGAGATGTGAAATAATATGCAGAATTCAGCATATCATAGATGTAGAAATTAACTTGTGTCAATAACTCAAATTACTTCGGACATGCGCTGTATTTTAACGGGTGATATGCCCTAATAAACTAGACCTTATTTCTAGTACTTAAAGTAATAATAAGAACCAGTGATATCTTATCTCATAAATGTTTGCCATGGCAATAAATTCATAAAATGCTTGTGAGAATATTAATTTTTATTAATAATAGTATCTTTTATTTTTGCGCGGTCTAAATTTCCGGCAAACCTATCAAGGAATAGTCTTAAATTAAAGCATGTATATATGATCGCCTAACAAAACAGGAACAAAACGTATGTGCATTCGAGTTTTTAAATTGGCATAATTGTTGTCGCGCGAAATACGTGAAAATAAGACTACCGTGATATAAACTGATACGACAGTAACGTCAATATATACGTACATTTATTACAGACTTTATAAAGTTATGCTTTTAACTAAGCTTGCATAATCAACAGTTTCTTTAACCATCAGTGTTACTTCAGTGATTTGTCCAAAAAGGAACATAAGGTACAGTAGCTTTAAGTATTCAAACATTTTTTTCAAATTTAATCCCTTGAAGCCTAATGATTGGTTTGCTTTTGGGTTTAACACCGTATTCAACAGTATTTCAGTCAAACAACGCCTAATGTCACTTATCCTAGGCAGGCTTAGCCAACTTAAGCAGTTTACAAGTACTAAGTGCACGTACTGACTTATTTTAGCAAAATTTCTATGTGATATATGGTAAAAACTAATTAGTGTTAAAATAAGTTTCTGACTGCATTTTGAATGAAAAAAAAGCAAATTTGTTCATGATTTCTACCATTTGGGAACTCATTTTACAGATTACCACTACAACAACTCATCTAGGCAACTTAGTTTAACTTTTATCTATTTCGGCATTGTCACAAGTAGAAACATTGATGTATCTGGCAATGTTTGGATAGTATGGCCTATCACTGTTGGAAAGTAGACAAACAACAGCCTGAAATGATTGATTTCTATATGAAATATATATGGGAAATATATGGTGAAATCTAACCTTTAACTGACAATGCTTAATTACCCAAATAGAAACAATGCATGTGCTGGGCTAGTCAGGTAATGGTGGAAAGTAAAAAGTCCTGTCTTTTTTCCCTTATTTAAAGCATTTTGCATCAAACATTATTTTATATAAAATATAGGAGCTGTATTTACATCCTTCACACCTGTAAGGCAAACTGTCAGAATTATGTAAAAGTAAAAACAGAATAGAATAAGTGGAATAGAATAATTTGGTCTAATATACACATATATAAACACAGAGCAGACAATCATATGCCTTAGTTCTGATTTTGAGGTGTTTTTGGTGTGCAATGAACTTAAATATTTCATTGTTACTTCAGTGATTTGACAGTAGCTCCAAGTATTCAAACATTTTTTTTGCAAAGAACTTAAATATTTAATTCTCTGACACAATGTCTCCTTTTAAGCATGCGTTATTGGCAGTCACATGTAAATTCATCAAAGTGTGTCACATGTTTGCCTATTTCTATGTGCAACTGCCTCAATTTTGCAAACCCAATGCCTCAATACAACAGTGAAAATAAGTTTTTAAAAACAGCCATGGAAATTCTGTCGCAATTGAAAAGCTCCCTCAGACTGAATTTTTATCACTTCTGGCTTAAAGACAGGTGCATAAAACTTGGTACAGTGCCTATGTATACACAATGAAGAAACATTGTTGTTAATGAAGAAACAAACTTATTGCAGAAATGAAACAAGAAAGCTAAATAGAAAAAAATGCATGATCTGGGCAAGTCAGGTAATAGTGGAAGTAAATAGTCCTGATTTTTTCCCCTTTTTTAAAGCATTTTGGCACATTTTGAGTTCTAGTTTTTGCGACTTGTTGCTGTTGTTTTTCTGACATTTTGGCAATGAATTCAATAGGAATAGATGTATTTGAAGAAAACTTTTCTGTATCAATGACGGAGCAGTTCTATGGAGAACTGAGCTGTGATTTTTGTAGTTAAATCAGGGTACCAGCATCTGAGAGCCCAAGTCTCTTGGATGATACTAAACACATATTTTCTTGGTGTTTTTTATTAGTTCAAAGGTCACTCTTGCACATCATGTGTTTGTATTTTAAAATGGGCATTGATATATGCATAAGAGAACAAGGAATATTCCTGATTTTATATAAAATAAAGAAGCAGCTGTATTTACACCCAAGGTTGCAAATGGCGATACACAATGCAAGGGAGCTAGCTTAGGTATGACTGTGCATTTATGTAGAACCATACGCAAAAAAAGAAAGTTAAGCTATTTCGAGTCTATCTATCATTGATGACTTACTGATTAATGTAAAATCAGTAAAATTCTGGATACGGTACCTGTGATGCAGCGACATTCTCCGTCTCTGTGCCTGTGTCGGGATCTGTGCTTAGCTGTGCACGCGTTTTTGCACGGAATTTGTGTCTGTCTCCAATTGTATCCAGCCCAAGGCGGTTTACTTCCGCGTCTGTCAACTTAACAGCCGTGAAATCATCGATATTTTGTTCGATAAACTTAATTATTAGGGCAGAATGCCCAATTTCTGTAAGCGCGCATGATAGACGTGCGTGCCCCGCCATCTTTTGTTCTCAGTAAGAATTTTGATCTGAAGATACCCGAATGAACCCAACATAATTGTATGACCACAGAGCACATTGTCAAATTAATACACCAAGAGCGTTAAGTAGACGAAACATAACAATGACTTCACAGAACAGCATGTTTTATTAACTAAACTTAACTTAAACAGTTCGTTTTCAGGACTGATCAAAATGTTTACAGCACCCAGCAACATATTATTTTAACTGAACATAGTGATAGTACCACTCAATCAGACACTATCGCAACACAATATAGTGGCAATATTACTCAACACGTTATTTTCATGGCGGAACATAATCACAAGAGTGCTTACTAGCATATTTTTTTAACTGAACATAATGATTGTACCGCTCAATAATTCACTATCTCAGCTAAAAAGAAAATGACAGTACCACTCAACTGTATGTTTTAATAACTTCATAATGAGCACCAAATAGTATATTATTGTTACTGAACATACAAACTGTAAAACCCAACAACACATCCTTTTAACTGACTTAACATAACGACTACATCACCAAACAACACATTATCTTGACTGAAGAAAACATTACCAGCATACAACATAACACTTCAATAACTGGGCACATTGGAATTACCACCCGGCATATTGTATCTAGCACTCAACAGAAAGACAGTTGAGCAAGCATATCAGTATTTCTTCACATAAGATAGTTTAGGCGTTCCATATAAATGGGATTAAGAATTATTTCATGTAACTTTCAAGAGTAAATTTTTATAAATTCTGACACCAGCAGTTTTTGTGTTCACCGATATCCCCGTACCAAATTTTGAAAGAATGCCCTCCAAATGTCACACGTATTGAGAAATTATCACGCTAGGTGTTATTGTTTATTTCGCCATTTAGTAAAAATTATGAACTATTTTTTTTTTAAAAAGGGTGATAACTGTTTAAGTTTATTAGTATTAAAACTAATAGTCTTAACAATTTGATATAATTTTGCACATACAATTTTTTTTTTTGCGTTCTTACAAATTTTAATTATTGGCAAAATTTTTGAAAAAGGGGTTGTATCATCTAATTTATAAAATGTTAAACTTGCAGAATATTTTTCTTGTTAACTTGGAATTGAATAATGTCGCATATATTACTCTAATTGTCCTAAAAAATGTCAGCTCATTATCTTGTGTAGTTTTATAGTTATTGAGAAAAGGCTACTGGTAGCGTTGAAAAAATCTTAAGTGTACTGTATCAACTTGTTATGGATTGTTAATTGTTACGTAATAGGTGCATTTGAGGTGCTTAATTATTTCTACATATCTAAAGGCCTTCCGTCGCTCTCCATCTTGTGGGAAATGTACCTGTTTATTTTACCTTAGGCTACGATGAAAACGCGGAGGGAATGAATAAACACGCTGGTGGAAATGTAATAGTTATACTTTGTTTTTTGAAAATAAAAACCAAAATACAATTTTAATCTGACCGCATTATAGACTAAGAGGCGTATCAAAATACATCTATATCTAAGTTATTTCATACGGCTCTGTTTTGGTAAACAACATTTTGACAGCGATTGATACATACGCATGCGCATTTGCTGCCCGGTAAATAAAACGCAGGAACCCGATTTTCACGCATGCGCATTCTCTACCGCGGTAAAAAAAATTGAAACGCCGAAACTCTCTTTTAACGCATGTGCAGTACAATCATCCGGGTTTTTTTTAACTGGGCAAGCATGAGACCTCATTTTGTAAATGCTCCGAGTAGAAAACGCCCCGTTTCGAAAACGGGCAAAAAACGTATCCTGCTCGCGTTTTCCTGCCGGAAAACGGAACAAAAACGTGAGCGCCACTGTAAAGGGTATTATAAGGCTTAACTGTCGCAGAGAAAAATAACATTTAGGTTCTTCATCACAACTTTGTCATGCTGCTGATGTATTTATACGGATGTTACTTCTATTTCTATATTTTTTTCGTTTTCTGCGCGGAAGTAAATTAGAAAAGTCAATAGAGCTACTTCCATGTCCGCTTACTTGTTCGAGTGTTTTATCATATCAAAGCACTCGAAAAGAAATAATCCATAGGCATATTTGAATGTTACTTACTTATCAAAATGTAAAATGTCACTGGTGAAGATCCTCATTCAAAGTAGCATCTCTTTTTGATATTTTAAGTATGAGCTTCATGCTATTTCACTAAAAATCAATATATTCGTTGAATTATGCCTTTTCCTCATTATTTGACCATTCGAATAATAATCATGAAGTAATTTTAGCGCAGTAGTTAAACTGGAAAACACCAGTACCAGCTCCCAAATTTAGAAAACACTCTACCAGTAGGTCATCAAAAGTCAGCAGTGATTTAATTTGATTTTATAACTAAACGAACTGTCAATCAAAAAAAGCACTGTCCATCTATACTATTTTTATGACGCTTCAAATGATACATACTTTTAAAAACAACAACAAATATGTCGGTGGAAACTATGGATGGTCCCTGAACTTACATCACAAGGTCTCCAATTTGTCAACGGCAAATGATTAAAAACTGGGTAAGGTAGAATTATAGATATTTGCAGTAAAGGAGTTCGCAATGTCAATTACCATCTTAAAGCTGCTCGCTCTCAGTTACTCTTGAAAAAAATATTTTTTCAAAAAATTGACATTCTTATTCATAAATATAAAACTAAAGACTAGAATGAAAAAAATAAGCAAACATCTAGGTAGGATTTTGCAGAAATTGATTAAAAAGGTCGGTTACACAGCACCGCTACACATATAGTGTGGCGGTGCTGTGTAATTTCAAAAGCGTGTGCAACGCCTTTGAATTTGGTAGCGTATTTTTTTTATTTAGAGATATACGTGACATGAATTTATACTTGAGCTTTTTTATATGATCATATTTTCTAAAATACGTTATTTACATACAGTTTGAAGAACTTTATTTTTACCAACATCTGAGAGCGGGCAGCTTTAAGAATATTAAGACAATCTAATGAACAGTTATCAAGTTATGTTCAGGACAAGATGTGGGTTAAAACAGAAACGAGAGACGGTTTAAAGTTTGCATGAAAAATAGTTATCTCTGTCATTGCACTTTCTATTCGTATCCTATACCACAGTTTAAAATATAAAGACTGTCAAGAGAATGCTTTTCAGGTTATTCTACGTACATATTAATGTTTCACCCTGTTTCAAAATCCTCTACTAGTGTGTAAAAATTAAGTCTATCTATCAGTCAGTGATATATGACAGAAAGAAACCTTTTGAAGAATATCGGCCACATCTATAAACAATGTATCAAAGCATTTGTCGGAGTATTTGTATTGACAAGGTAAAACAAAAAAGTATTTGCTTATAATATATAGGTTAAGGTTTAATATTAGAAGTATGAATTGGAGAGAATACGCGTAGCCGGTAAATGAGGAGGAACTGAGGAGGAGGATGTGGATTACGTAATCTAATTAAGTATGTTACGTAATCAAGTAGGATTAAGTGTGTATTGCATCATCAGTGTATTGATTTGACTCTCGAGGAGATTTTATCGCTTTTCTGAAGCGTAGTCATGTGACAAAAGACAACTATTATCACTACTAATTAATTACAAGTATAAACAATTATTATTACTAATGAGTGTATAAGAGGATGCATCGCATCATCAGTGTCTTTTATCACTACGAAATAATTACAAGTATCAACAATTATTAGTAAAGCCATTGCTAATTAGCATCAACGAATTATAAATGATTAACTTATGATTTCACAAGACTGCTCTTACGCAAGAGATTTTATGAGTAAAGTTAGATATAAAGGTTAGCCCTATACTAAGCTTATCAATATTCTATAAGCATGGATGCGCAACACGAGTTTGAGTCCAGACAACGCGAGAAAACGTGTATGCTACAGTTGTCTTTACACTACGCACTGGCTGTCGTAAATGAGCTAGAAGACACCGTGAAATCAGTTTGCAGCGGGTGCGAATACGGAAATTTATCGCAGACCGACCACTTGTGCGTTATGTTAGACCAAGAGGAGAAACTTAACTATTACTTCGACAGGGTACTACAAAAGCTCAACGAAGAAGAGATAATCCGCGAGTGGCAGATGACAGCCGCCGGCGTATGTCACGGAGACGAGGTTATTTACCAGCTCGACGGGCGCTGTATAAATCGAGATAATCCGAGTATACAATTTACGAAATTAATTCACGCAGACAACGGCATCGTCGGCATGTACGCATTAAAAGTCCTCTGTCGAGACGATCTTCTGGTGAAATCCAAAAAACATTTTTCTGTTAATTAATGCGCAAAAGACGAGTACGCGCTCGCAGGTGTATTCAAAAGAAACAGACGGAGAGTGTCCCTTACACAATTAGTACATAACAATTCACAATGGCAGTACGTTATCGTTTTGTAGCATTTATCATACATAGATATTACATTCTTTGAAAGCTTAGACATTAAACTTTAGATGAAAATTAAACATTTTCATGTTTCACTGAAACTGAGTCTTTTCAAAATGACTTTTTTGAAAGTTGAAAGCAAAATTGAAGTTTGAAAAATCAGTTAGCTGTAGTTTAAACCTTAAACTGCAGGAAAATGCATGGGTTGTATATATAAAACAGGTAACTGTATAAAACTGCATCTGCTACAAAATTGGCAATTATTTGCAAATTTCCAATGTCACTCGTGATATTTCGAGGTAAAAGCTGAACCTGCTTATCTCTGTATTCTATGTCTTTGGTAAAATGAACGCAACGGAAATCAGCCAGTATAAAACGAGAGAATTACGAGAACTATTCACTGTTCAACTTCATAGCTCCGGCAACTCTATTACTGGTGAGTACGCCGGATATGTATATATCGTAATACAAATGCAACGTTAACAGTGACAGGTACAGTGTATAGGTCGGTGAAATCAACTAGGGGGAAAACGCGGTTTAATGCGTAAATTATTACAAAAACGCAAAGAACATGTTCACGATATCATCTAGCTGTATATCACACTTATCAGTACTTGTACGACGACATCGAGAGTAGCGTTCTTAGCGTCAGTTTTGTACAGGGTCTACGTCGAGTATGGGACCAACAACGCAATTCGCTAAAAAATGACTACAATTCTGCACTACATACTGTTGTTCATGCTGCAAGGCCGCCGTCAGCTTTTAAACACCCGGAACGCAGTAAAACTGCGAAGCCGTTTGCACAGGTGTACGATGCTGTCATGGAAATGGATCATTGGTCTTAGTTCGCGGTCATTTAAACTTAAGAAGTTATCCTTTTAAAAATAAAAATAAGAGCCATTAATTGATCGTTTTTGCTTCGGTCAGACAAGTTTTCTCCTTGATAACGATGAACATTTC
>JAUMHA010398238.1:0-11402 GCA_032359765.1 Saxidomus gigantea | reverse complement strand
ATCCTTTGTCAAAGATGGGACTCACAAACACCTTATGAGCATAATATTACGATTGACTTGATGCAGTATGGAGACAGTTTAAGTGATAGTGAAAATTACTGCCGAGATGCAGATGGAGAAGGGGCACCCTGGTGTTACACGACGGATCCATCATTTCGATGGGAGTTCTGCGGAATTGCAAAATGCCCATGAAAGAAATTAAATATGAAAAGAAGTATACATTATCTTAACAATCGGTGTGAATGCTTTTATAAACGGTAATGCTCATAAACTAGATTTATAGTTAGGTTATTTTACGTCTAATACGTTGCCATTTTTGACGGTAGTGAGGTTTGCTACAAATTAAGTTGAAGCCAAAAGGGAAATTGCTTTATTTGATAAAAGGCACACGACTCAATTTGACAACTTTTCAACATGATTTTACAAAAATATCTGTAGATTACCATTCAACGAAATTGTTAAAACTATTTTGATTACTCAAAATCATCATCGCCCACGGTTATTTCTTGATACCGATTTTTAAGATTTCCATTGCCTTTTAAAGCAACTTTTTATAAAACTTATAAACTAAATGTGACTCTAGATACCGAAGGTTTAACATCATTAATAGTCTTTGTGGATTTTGATTTCTGTTGAGGAAAATACAGTGGCTTTTAGTTTTTATCATTGGTTTTGCATTTAAAGAGGGTGACCAAAATTTAAATTTAATTGGTTTTGTTATCAATTATTGTCGAATAATGCAACAAATGACCGAAGGTACATTTTTGCGCGTCGACGGTCATATTGATTTGTCAGATGCTAGTCAATTAAAATATAGATTTTGCAATAACGAGACGTTACAACATTTGACTTGAATGGTTCCTTTTGTCTAACTGGTTGAAGGCTGTATGAACACAAAACTTGTGGAGAATGTAAGAACGTAGTAGTCTCCCTAGGGTCGTTTATATGTTTAACTTAATTTTGTGATAAAATACTTCATAAGAATGTACATTTATGATTTAGCAACTCGTCCTTTGGGATTAATGGTCTGCAGGAACATACAAAACTTATTAATTGAATAAATCGATTTTAACTAGGGCTTATGACTGAAACGGTTGCACAGACGATTTTCTAAAAACATTGCTATTGTTGTAATATGTATGCATGCATTACGGTGATGAAAGCTTTATTGATAAGAAATTTAGATCAGTTTATGTCTATGTAGTTCAATAGATACGTGACACTTGACACACACGTTTATTTCCTCAAGTTTTGACAGGAAATCGATCCTGTTGGCACGGATTGACGATACACGCACGATACACGAAAATTTGCAAAGTTACACGTGAGCACCACTGTAGCGATTTATTACAGAATGCCTCTGTATTTATTAATTGTGGTAAAATTAGGCATTTTTCGCCATTAGGTATTCTTTAAAATTGTATTTATTTATCATAATATATGTTTCGAGAATATAATCGAGTAGGGTTTGCCCCTTAAAACCTTTATCGTTTTGAATGTTGATTTATCATGTTGCAAGTAACATGATTACCTGTAATATTTAAATATCAGCGATTTATGTTTCGTTACACTAATTACTGATACTTTTCAGTGTTGCTATTACCTTTCCGCGTGGTTGTTTATTGGTTGATTTACTCATACCTTTCTTTACTGTGTGGTTAAGTTGGAATTCAACTTCATCAGCTTATGCATAATTTTATGATATATTAATCCTTTATAATGTTTATTGACAATTGATTTTCCCTATATGTTATCTCTTTTATATACAACATCAGTTAATTTCTTATTGATCTAAGCTACTATTTCGTTGTAATATACATTGAGACACTACTAAATCTTATATCTGTATCAATTATTTCAATTAAAACCATATGTTTGCAAATTTAGCTGGCACTTGTTAAAAATAAGTAAGCACTATTTCATAGGTTATTCACATTACCACTTTGTGCATAATGTTCTGATACTTACATATAATAACTAAGTTTAAAATAGATTCATCAAAACAGATGTTTTGTTTTTTTTCCAATGTAGAATAGACCTAGACTCTAAACAGTGAAGTCCAAATATAATTACTCATATATGTATAGCTACCAGGCTGATCTTTATAGTACTTATTTAACATGGTCATAGTTATTAGTACATTGCCAGTGGTGTCATCCTGACAAGAGCTTTAAACTTTTCAAACCAGTTGTTTACGGCAATAAGTTGTTGGCTTAAAGGTTGTATAAATGACTTTGTATTCATTAAATAGTATTATGTAAGACTGTGTAAAAGAACCATAAGACAGTAATCGCTGGTTCGAAAAACTCAAAGCTCTTCTCAGGATGACAACATTATACTATATAGTAAAATATAGTTAGTTATAGGAAAAAGAAAGAACCGTGTGCTATTATCTCTAAAACAATATTGACATATGCCTTTCTAAGCCAGTAAGCCCTCTTTAATTTGGCAATAACATTGAAAACATACTACGCTATATGTCTGACATGAACTTATCGATTCAAAAATTATGTTAAGAACGTTTTTTTTGTACAAAAAAAGGCCATTTCCGCCGGTAAGACATGTTTCTTGTTAAAATGAGAGCAACTTTTAATTGTGTTTTCTTTAGACTTTTAGCTAAGTTTAATTCAAAAGGGCATAATTTGTCTTTTTACAAAAACAGCAGATGCGATGATAAATGCAGCTACTGAATACTTAATCTATACTATACTACTACATCGACGCGCAAAAATGTACCTTCGGACATTTGTTATATTATTTGACAATAATTGATAACAGAACCAATACATTTATATTTTGGTCATCCTCTTTAAATGCAAAACCAATGTTAAAAACTGATAACCACTATATTTTCCTCAACAGAAACATACTATTGGTTTCAAAATCCTCCAAGACCATTACTATGGCAACAGCGATTTGAAATGATTCTTTTTTTTATTTTGGCTATACCTTATAAAAAAGATATATCGTGGAAAAAAGACATGAAATAGTTCACCAGATATGATATATATCGAAAGAGTATATAATGTTGCTACCAACTATAAATGATGCTGTTAGGAAATGATTACCGGAATGGTTTACTGTCCATGTAAATTGAAGTGAATTTTGACTTCAAATTGTGGTATGTGACGTCATTTTTAGAGTGAACAATGACGCCTTAGGTATTCTTTTTTCAAAATGTTGTAGTTTTGTATGTACTGGACGCAGGTAACTGAAATTTTCTAATATTGATATTGAAATATTGTTTATTCAAAATATGCAAGCAATCTAGTTTCCAAGTATTTTGCACGAAGGTCCATTTTCCCGTGTCGCAGGCATTATGTATACGTTGTGAGAATGGCCCTGATTAGCTTTACTTAGAGTGATAAATGTACACATTATATATTTTGTAGCTATTCACCCTTACCATTATTGAAAATAAAGAAGATTTGTATATAAGGTACTAGTTCTCACACCTGATGTCGGTTTACTATAAATACACACATGCATTTTCTTGTATGTGTTGTTTTGAAAATACTTAAGTATCAGTTTTTGCTGTTTTGTCTACCCTACAATAACCCACAATTATGTTGAGCTTATCGACAGAAACATTTTGAAAACGAAATAACCACATTAATACTCACATCTTTTTTCTGTACATCTTACTTGATTGCCATATATGAGTATCATTATTTATAGTACGTGTGTATAATCCACGTGCAATTCTGACAGTTAAGTTGAGTTTTGATATGTACACAAAAAAGTTTGAGTTTAAAGGTCAAAGTTTTTTCTCATTTGCATACAAACTTTTTGACTTTACATTTGCCTTAAGGAAGAGCAAACCAGGCGTATTTTTTCCTTTGATTGTTCATAGTCCGGGCTGACCCTGGGATATCTCCCTGAATGAACTTGCCAAGACTCCTGACAGGCAAAGTTTCAAGAGAGACAGATGCAGAAACATGGGAATCCGGGTACCAGACCCTAGCTTTTTACGAATAGAACCTTACATGCCCTGTGTATAGCACCGATACGCATGAGACAACCTCTTGGTTTCTAACCAGTTTATCTCTAGATTGATGGGAAACACTGAAAAATGTTTCTTAAATTTTCAGTGACCCAGCCAAGATTCGAACCGAGGACCCCCGGATTGGCGTTAACCACTCGACCTTCGCGCTACATGTAGCGTATACTTATTTCATTTTAGCTTAAAAGTAAAGCAACCGCTCTGAGTTGATTTTAATATCCCCTGACCTTTAGTACAAACCATTTATAGCACAAGCACCTAACTGCTTTCAGCTCTCAAGCAGCCTTTCGCTTATTACATCCTTGAAACGTACTAACTTAAAGTTATTTTTCTTCTTGTAGGTTTCCGCTTTCTTTTCCGCGTGATCGTTTTGATTGTGTTTCTCTCACTATTTAGTTATAGTGTTTTTTCTTGATGTTTGTTTGCAATTTTGCATTTTTCTGAAACTTAAGTGAAAGGTTAATTCGTAATGGCATGAAGTGTTTTCTGTCGCCAAATTAGACAGCAAATTTGATAATAAAGACAACGACCAAATATATCCAATACTTTTAAAGTGAAAATGATCCAAATTAAGTACTAACATTGTAGTATATTTTAAGTACCAAAAACATGAACGGAAGATAAACATTTATGCTCTTATTCCATAATTGTAAGGAACGATGTCATTTCTGTTGTTAAATATTGCGCCTTAGTTTGCAATGTATGATTATTGTTGTTGTTTGGGGTTTTAACTAGTTATATCTAGCTGACCTTTGTTTTGAATAAATAGATTCACGATAGTTTGAAAATAAAGTAGCCTGAATGAAACAAACATGTTTTTTTTATTTATTTGACTCTATGGCTGTATAATATTATTTATTGAAACTATATTTGTTTTACAATTTAGCTTAGCAGCTCTAAGTATATTAATCTCCTTTGTCAGTACAGTCATTTACAGTTTGATGGACGGAGGCACATGCTGCATAATATTTTTTGTCGCCACGATCTCTGGACAAACAATGGTATAAAATTCATACTAGCATACACATCGTTACGTCATTCGAGGCACGTCGCTGCATTTTAGTGTAAAAACAATACGGTTGTTTTCTATATGTTTGTAAAGGAATATTAAAATTGAGTTCGCGCATTGCTTTTATGTTTTAATAATAAATTGTTAGTGTTATCCTCCTATGTCGCAACTAATTGAGGATCTCATATGCCATTGATTAATATTACAGGATAATATAGGCTCAAACATGGTAATATTACATTCAACTAATAAAGTGATTAGATAAAACCTTTTCTTATTTGTATCTGTATTTACACACGCCGGTTATGGTTACATTGTACCTGAATAATTTCTATCAAATGGTTCCCTTTTCTACCTGCCTGTTTGTGGCTTATATCACATCATGTATATAAGGTTGACTTTTACACAATATAGTAACGTTTAAAAAACGTGATAAAACATGTTACCTGTACCATAAGTAAGAAGCAATAGAAGGGGCCTTAATATGTAACGCAAACTGTCAGCAAATTCTCCTTCACGGAATGAAGTCCGTGTTAGTACTCAATTTGCTTTTCCTTTTCATCTTTTTCCTTCAATTGCAGTCTCTTATTTGCACTTAGTGTGTCATCATTCGTGAAAAAGTCATTGTGCTTATCTTCAAAAAAATATTTTTTACGCTTTATGTTTTATTCTGTTTTAATACTTCTTTATTCCGAGCATTCTAATTGGCTCTTGTTTCATCCTGATTTTGATCGCTGTTCGTTCAGTCCCTCAAGATTTAACAAAGCGTCGGCAGTATACGCAAATCTTTACAAATTTGATTTTTTTTCTTCTCTCAATACGTTGATTTAAAAAAAGGATTTTTTACACAACGTTAATAATGCATGTACAATTAAAATAAATGTTACCCGAAAAAAACAAAATTCCGGGAAATTGGTGTATAATTGTTAATATTTTCATTGATATTTATTCGAACTTTCTTTGACTTTTTGTATTATTTTGTGCGATTCTGAATGATTTACCATTGTGGAATAATACAAGAATAACGCAAACAACATTTAGAACAACATTCAACATTTAAGAAAAGCAAAGAAACTAAGCAGTCGATTTTTTAGTTATCGATAGTCAGCATAATAATTTCTTTGCTAAACAAAGCTTTACATTAGGATTGCTATGTTAGAGACAAAGTGAACTGCACAGTAACTAATTTCTGGGTGAACAAGTATAAACTTGATATAGCACGCTTGCCAAGTATTTATTGACATGTTAATTAACCGGCTGTTTATATGCACATAATAAATTTTGTTTTCTATTATTTTTATTGCCGTCGCTCTAGCGTTCATAACTTGGCTTTCATATTTAACATGCGGAGACATGAATATATAGTTGCATGATTGCCTTATATAGTTACGTTGTTGAACAAACTCTCAGAGGTTTTCCGTTTTCTGATCTGTATAGTGCGTAAGTATTTACGTAGACCTCATGAATTTTCGTTAATTCCTGTCGGCTTTATTGTGTTATTTGTGAATGCAGTGTTTAACCGATAAGACATGTTCGTATTGGTAAATCAAGAAAACTGAAATATTGCTTCTTAACTTTCAGACACTGAACGTACGTTTACGGTTATATTAACACGGAATTTCTGCGAATGCCTTCGCATAAAACTTCGAAAGTAAAAATAAAAGCAGGCGGGGCAACACGAACGAAAAGTAAAAACATACAAAAGAAACTTATACACTGTACAATAAATCGGCGTGCTGTTTTTAGAATGTGTTAACCATGTGTTTCCACGTTAAAAAAAGACTAACATTCATAAAAGTATTATCTATTTTGGCATTTTGCTTAGCCTCAGAGAACGCCTTTGAAGATTTTGAAATAAAGAGCGAAAATTTAAACAAACGTCTCGTACCATATACATTCGTTGAGAAGACTGTTGGAAGTCACCATGACTGTGTACGTGAATGTTTTCACTTTGGTGGAGAATGCAAAGCTTTTAATTTCAATATAAAAAACAAAACATGCGAATTAAAAGCTAGAGGGACTAGCGATATTGTAGATGCATCAGAATTCGAACAGGCTGCAGGATTTATATTTACAGATGTAACTGAATGGCCGAAAGTACGTATATTTTATTTACCTCTTTGAACTTGCTATTTTTGCTTAGAAATTTATGATTCATTCGTGACCACTACAAAGTGTGGCCTTGCCCTTTGCGGTAGGGACGTGGGCCTTGCACACGACACATCGTCTGAATGTGCTGAACATTTGTGCCAAGTTATTTAAAAATCCTTCAATGCATGACACTGTAATAGTCCGGACACGAATGTGTGCATATATACAGAATTCCATTACCTTAAAAAATTAGGTGTGACCTTGACCTTTGAGGAAGGGGTTGTGACTCTTGCACGTGACACGTTTTCTGGATGTGCTAAACATTCGTGCAATAATTTTAAATCAATCAATGCATGACAAAGTTACAGTTTGGACACGAATTCCAGTCCATGGTATAAGAGATATAGACAGACACCATAAGACTTTTGTAAGGGCACCAATATCGTAAAAAGTCACTGAATCGGTTCATTTTATCAATGTGCAGAAGTAGATCTCATACCGAGCACTCATTTGCAGATGGTTGAAAACCTTTTAGTCGTGAAGGAGAACTATATAACTCAAGGACAATAACCCGCTAGAAGTCACTAAACTGAATGATGCTGATGATGTATAAATTTAGACATTGTACCTATCACTCTCCTGTAGTGACAAGTGTGGTTTATGAGTAATAGCACATACATTGTAAAATTAGATAAGTCAAGGACGACAAATCTACGTAAAGTAACTGAATAGAAAATGTCTGCACAATAAACCTGTGACTGACTGCTCATTTTAAGTTTGAATGAAATCCGCCGTTGAATTCAATATTCATGAGGCTGACGTTATTTTAGTAAAACTTATAGTACATTTTTCTTTTGTTTCTGTATTGATGTTTTGGTAGGGAAAGTGAAAATGTCTTTCTTAATTAACTTACTCTGTTAATATGTGATCTGATAATCTGTTTCAGACATCTTTGAGCGCCTGTGTTAACCACAACTGCTTGGAGGGACAAACATGTTTTCCACTCGGAAACGTCGCCTTTAAGTGCGTAGACAAACGTAAGTGTTTTATACTATCAGTAAACGGCGTTTGAATATCCATAATTCTGTATGTAACATTGTTATATAAGTTTGCTGTAACGTTCAACAATTCCATAGACTATACTGAAAGAAAACAAATACTGATACCGGAAACTAGTTTATAATGCAACGATTGTAACAATTTTACTTTTAGAAAGAGTTCATATTATTCATGTGGGTGTTTTGTCTACTTATTATTGTTAGCAAACTGCGGCTCGCCTCCTGTAATAGATCACGGGGTTGTCTCAGCACTGGTGACTACAGATGGAGCATTCGCGACATATTCTTGTATCTTTGGGTATGAAATGGCCAGCTCCTTTAGCGCAAAGAAGTGCGAAGAAGGAAGTTGGACCAGTGAAACCATCGTTTGCATAGCGAAGGGTATATTGCGTTTCTAATTCGTGAATATTTCTCTTGCTATATATGAAAATATTACTCTTGCTAGTCAAATTAAATTTATTTTCTTCATTTTTTTCTGCGTGCAGTCGTCCATACGGGTTGTGTCACACGGTATGTAGTCGTTTATATCTTTTCTTCAAAAGAGGTATTGTATCAATATTTCATGCATATAAATCCGTCATAGGATCTCTTTACTGCTATTTATATTAAGGCAAAACTTTACTAAACCATTTTATTTGATATAGTGGCCCGCACTTCAATGTTTTTTTCTACGTATTTTTCGGACCAAAGCGTTTTAAGTTCTAGTGTGGCCTGACAGGAAATACAATAATATGGCTGTATATTTAAATAAAATAGTGTTTTAAATGGATAGACTGAGATGAACAGCTCATTTGTTCTTTCATTTGTATAATTAAATGTGCTATATTTTCAAAAAATCCATTCGAGAAGAAAGAGCATCGCCTCTCCCTATTTAACTTATAATTGTTTCTGGTAGTGAGTCCTCTGATAGCGTATTATTCCTGGGTACTTACAATATTTTGCTTGATTTTTGTCATTCTCTTTAGTCACTGATATATCAAGTACTGTATGTCTTTTGTTTAAAAGGAAATTGGTAAGTGGCTGGTATACTTTTGGTCTAGGTAATAGACTCTGTTTTATCATTATGATTTTCTCTTGCTTTTTTAGCTATATATTTCTGATATTCAAAATTACAAGTGGAGAAATCAAGGAGAAAATGGATATTGTCCTTGCTATATGACATTTAAAACTGGAATGTAATGTGATTCGAACTGTCGAATTAAGAAGTTTTAAGAAAGCTTAACAAAGTATATTACTTGGTAGCTGTATATTTTATTTTGTACGAACTTCCAAACACATGACTCAAAATTAATCTAATATTAGTGAAACTCTCATGATTATATGTAATCATAAATGATCCTGCGTAACTCCATATATGATACAGTGCAGGCTACCTAGACCAAAAGTCCACGAAGCCGTTTCCCCTACCTTACCACTGCTCTCGTTTACATATTTTGAGATTAAATCGAAAGTTAAAAGTGATTATTTTGCCTTCTTTTCTGGTTTAAGCTAATTGATAGAGCTGCTATGTGACAGTAGTTATGGGTTTAATTACTTCAATGCCAAATTACGGAAGAAGCATCCTTATGGCAAGTTAGGCAAGACATTTTACATACTTCCACATGCGACATCGCCCATTTCTCTTTAAGGTTGAGTCTATCTGTAGTGAGTAGCGGTGCGCGATAAGACCGGTGTATTGCAATTCTCTTGAGACGCGATACGTACCGGTATGGTTTCACCCTGTACTGTGGTTTTTTTATGTAAATGAAAAACTGCAGTTTCTCCGTCATTTCTTAGTTGGGTGATTTTTCTGTGACGACAATGACGGACAGTAACTAAGTAATAATATTCGATCTCAAAAGGTACACAAGTAAACTTTAATGACTTTGCCCAAGAAAGTGTGAATACTTCAAAGTATATTTAACTTAAGAAATAATAAATGTGTCCCTGTATTTTGTTAATGAATAAAATACAGGCAGGATTTCAAATGTGTAGCAATTAAATCATGAGTGAGTAGCACGAATGATTTAATATTTTGCATTTTAACGACTGACTGTATTTTATTTAACGATAAAATGTCGGCACATATTTATTATTTCGATTCTAACACGTCATTTTTAATGATTTCCTTGAAAACTTTCCCAAACTATATTTTAATTGTAGTAGTACATCATCTTAACTTTAAAATTAGAAATGCCATCGGACGCGATTGTTTACATACATCACGCAATAACATCATTTTTCGGCACGTCGCCCTTGGATAAACATGCTGTATTTTATTGTAAATAATGTATTTTATTGCAAAACCTTTTCCTTACATGTTTATATAGGAAACACAGCCACTCGTGTTAGAATTACTTTTAATATTATACAATGCGTATCACAATACAGTGCCACGTATTGCAATTTATCGCGAAACGAAAAGTCTGGAAATCGCCATCCCTAGTAGTGAGTCTCGAGAGCGAACAAGTTGTGATCAAGAATATGTAAATTTGGTATGAATTAAAGAATCTAAGTTAATTGACCCAGAAGCATAGCCATTTCAGATTTCAGTGCCATCACAAAAACAGATGTCAGTGTTTCTTCCTGTCTTCAAATTCTTTTCATAGTTTCATAAAACAAAAGGAGTTGATGTATATTTTTTTTGTCCTGCACCTGAACTCTCAAAACATTAGATGAATATTTAAATCACGTACAATGCTTGGATACTTAATAGAAAAGTAAAAGGTTTTACATTTCTCATCAATTTAAGGAATGTTATTTAATAAAGTTTCAAAAGACGTTTAATACCTGTTTACTCGAATTTGCAGACTGTGGTCCTTTTACTGATATTTCACATGGGACAGTAACAGCGGCAGTTACCACGCATGAAGGCGTGGCAACTTACTCGTGTAATATTGGGTATAGGCATGTTACAGGAGATTCAACAAGAACATGTGTTGATGGCACATGGAGTGGCATAGAACCATCTTGTGCAATCAAAGGTAATCGTAATTAACAAAATGGAGGGGCATATTTCCTTTATCGCACTCTCTTTTCGTATCCGTTATAGCGATTTCCGATCTAATCGGTAGATTTAAGATTAATACTAGCGCATATTAGTATGTTCGCTATACCTTTAATCATTGTTAGTTTTTTTTGTTTCTGCTACAATTATATGATTGACTTAATATCTTATTCGTCTCTATTCCTTTCTTATGAAACACTAAAGATAATGCAGCATGTAAAACATTTCAAAACTTTTGTTAAAAGTCTTTTCTCC